>CAUYQG010167259.1:47-30676 GCA_963574415.1 Tarsius wallacei
AATTGTCATTACCCTTGGTGCACAGGAGATGGCCTGATACTAACCAGCTCCCTGGGTGTGGGCGAGCTTTTCCCTCAGACTCAACTCTCCTTACCTTGGGAAGAGTGGGGCATTCGTGAAGACATGAGGTCACCTGTCTAACATCTCAGTACTGTCCTGTGTGTTTTCCTTCAGTTCCAAGAGTTTTTTTCCTTTTGTGAACTCTGAAGCTGTTTATAGATTAGTGTGAGAACTTTCACAAAGCTGAGAGTTAACCCGGCTGTAGTATGTGTGGGGTCTGATAAGTTATTGAACCTCTCTGTGTCTCAGATGTAAAATGAGCATAATTATTAGTGCCTACATCAGGGGCTTTAAAAACAAAATGATTCTCTACTTAGGCATTGCCTGGATCGTGGCCTGGCATCACTGCTGTTATGATCATTGTTATTATATATTTGAGAAGCAATCTATCTTGGGTAATAAAACTGCTAATTTAAAAAATATTGGCCAGAACACGGTGACTCAAGCCTGTAATCCCAGCACTTTGGGAGGCTGAGGCTAGAGGATTGGCTGAGCCTGCGGGTTTGAGACCAGACTGGGTAATATGGTGAGACCTCATCTCTACAATAAAATAAAAAAATTAGCTGGTGTGGTAGTGCGTGCCTGTAGTTCCAGCTACTTGAAAGGCTGAGGCGGAAGGATCGCCTGAGCTGGGGTGGCTGTGAGTGTGCCACTGCACTCCAGCCTGGGCGACAGAGTGAGACTCTAACTCAAAAAAAAAAGTTAAGGGTCATGATATTAATATCTGCGTATGTGGAAATTAAGGTAAAGACTATGAAACAGGAAAAAGGACATTTGACAGAGGCTGGAATCCATAAGAAATTATAATGAGTACGTATGTACTGCATAACTCAGAGTAGAAATTCATGAAGCAAAATCTGCAAGAAATTCAGGAAAGCTGCAGAAACACCTGTAATGGTCTATAGTCCAAATAAAACTAGAAACTAACAAAAATAGAAATAACAGAACTCCAGCCCCAGACAATTAAGGCATTTGAATTTACATTAACAGAATACATGCTCCAATCTAGTTTTCCAAGTAGGAGTTTAGAAATATGATACTTTATAATATTATCAAGAGATTGGATAATGAAAGTATTCTTGCGTTCTTAAAGGTCACAGTTTACCTTAAATACATTTTATATAAGACCTCAGAGATAAGATTATATTTACAGTTCATTTCTGGTTTTAAAATCAGTACATCAAAATACTTGGCATTATGCTGCTATGACATTTTAAATGACACCTTTAAAGAAAACATAAAAAACAGTAAAATAGTGATGATGTGATGTTTGCAGATTTTCACAAATCCCTGACTGCATTGTTATGATACCTTTTGATCTTTTTTGTTACTTAAAACAAAATCAGCCTCAGTCCATGAAGCTTTTCATGGAATTAAGACTTTTCCACATTCTCTTTAGTAGCTGTAGCTGGAAACACTGACTGGTCTGTAACTAGTGTAATTGAGATGTGTCCTGACTTTCCGGTAGGTCTAAGACACCAAGAGTCCCAACTGGAAAGACCATGTGTATGCTTTCTTTGCATGTCTGGGTCTTCAGTGTTCTTATGGAAGCATCTTAAATTCAGCAGATGTGTTTCTAGCCTGGGTGCAGTGGGTTCCATGTAAGTGCTTTTCTTGCTCCTCCCGCAGACCCAGTACTCATTTAAGCAGGTGTTTGGCCCTCACACCACCCAGAAGGAGCTCTTTGATGCTGTGGCCAGTCTCTTGGTCGATGACCTCATTCATGGCAAAAATGGTAAGATTCCTAGAGTTTTCTTGGATCTTTCCTCTTCTGATAAAACTTCTGTGATATTTGTATATTTGGATCATACTTGGGAATGAATTCAGATGGAATTTGTTAGGGTGTTGTTAACTTGCTTCTTTGGAACTGGTTCATCTTAGTGTTTCTAATGTGATGATGAAACAGGACCCACAAAGGACTTGTAAGATGTAACTCATCGTGACTTGCCACACGCAGGTCTGCTCTTCACCTATGGTGTGACGGGAAGCGGAAAAACTCACACGATGACCGGGTCCCCGGGGGAAGGAGGGCTGCTTCCCCGTTGTCTGGATATGATCTTTAACAGCATAGGGTCATTTCAAGCTAAACGATACGTAAGTAGGACTTCTGTGTTGGAACTGTTTCACTGGGGGTACAGAACTGAGATGCCCATGGATACGGTAGTACTGGGAAGAAGCAAAGCACTGGATTCTTTTTGAAACCCAACTGTGCTTCAGTTGTAAATGCTTCTTAGTTCTTAAGCATGTTTCTTATTATTTAAGTCAAATTCTAATAAACATGGTCTGATTCTGCCCCTATTTCAGGTTTTTAAATCGAATGATAGGAACAGTATGGATATACAGTGTGAGGTTGACGCCTTATTAGAACGTCAGAAAAGAGAAGCCATACCCATTCCAAAGACTCCTGCCAGCAAGTAAGTAATGACATTTGCATGCACTGCTGGCCTCGGGGCACAGGATTCTGTCCTGTGGTTTGCCTGGGTAGAGGAATGGTGCATGCTAAGTAGAGAAGTTAGTCTGACCGTTGATTTTTTTTGAGATGAAGTTGAGGATCGTTCTTAAGTTGTTGCTTCAGAGGTTCCCTTTGATTTTGAGCACATTGTGTTTGACTTAGTGTTTGAGAAAGTGCCACTGTGGGTCAGGATAGGGTGTAAAAGCCATTGTTGTGTATCTGGGAGGACGTGGGGATATTGCTGGTGAACCATGAGCATGAATAAAGTTGCTGTGTGTGTTGCTGCCTGTAATGGCAGATCATTTATGTTATATCTTAGTTTCCCCTTGGGAACATTTACTTTTGATATTGACTCACAGGTGTGAAATTGGACTTTCTTTTTTCTAGGCGACCAGTAGATCCAGAGTTTGCAGATATGATAACTGTACAGGAATTCTGTAAAGCCGAAGAGATTGATGAAGACAGTGTCTATGGTGTATTTGTCTCTTATATTGAAATATATAATAACTACATCTACGATCTATTGGAAGAGGTGCCGTTTGATCCCATAAAACCCAAGTAAGTAGTGAAGAGAGCTCCTTCTGAGCTGCTAACCCTAGGGAAGTTACTTACCTCAGTGTGCCTTAGTTTCTTCAGTTGTTAGTGGAAATAATGCTTGTATTTGTTTTGTAAAATGATGTACATCATATATGAGGGGGGAACCTCAGAAAAGAGGAATTGCCTTTTTTTTTTTTTTTTTGAGGGCAGGCCTCTTATAGCACAGGCAGCCTTTCCCTGTTATGTAAGTGTTCTAGGAACACATCAGCATTAGTGTACTAGTTAGTATTGATGTGAGAGGCTGCATTCCGCTTCAGTGAATTTTGTGGGAGATTCTTTGCATTTTCCCATTTCATGATGGGTGATTTACGAACACACCTGCCCACACCACACTGAGTGTTCAGCAGTTTTTGACCAAAATGGCATGACTCCCATGCCCTATCCTCCCCAGTCACCTACCTGATCTTGCCCCAAGCGACTTTTTTTTGTTAACTTGGAAGAAAAAAGTCCTAAAAGGGAAACGTTTTGCCAACGCGGAGAAGGTAAAACAAAAAAGGGCAGAAGCTCTAAATGGCACCCAAATTGATGAGTTCACAAACTGTTTTGAGCAGTGGAAAAAGTGTCTCAATAGGTGTATTGCATCAAATGTAGAGTACTTTGAAGGTGACTGAAGTTTAAACATGTAAGAATAAATACACAATTTTTTATAAATAAATTCTGGTTTTTTGGGTCTCCCCCCTCCTAATTGGTGCTCAGTGAGTATGTTTGTTATTAGCTGGACATGTGGCTATGTTAGGGAACCAGTGAGGCAAGGCATCTAAGGAGACGAGTGATGCTGATACTCATCTTGAAGATTACTTCTGGAAGCTCTAGGCCCTGGGCTCTGTTTTGGGAAGGACGTTAATTAATTACCTCGGAAAGTGCCCCTGATGGTGTGTTCTGGGGCTGCCTTTCGAGACTCACTGTTGGGAGTTTTGTAGCCTCTTTGACCCTCTGTGTCTTGGGATCTGATCAGAGCTTAAGGCCATTGTCTGTTCAAGCAGTGCTCACAGACTGCTCCTCATTGGTTAATACGAAGTGGCTTCTGGGTGTCATTCTGCATGAGTTCAGGACAACTTCTAGATTTCCTTGGGTCTTACTTTGCTGAGACTGAAGACCCTTACTATCTGACATCACACTTGATAAATCTCATTTGTGCCAGAGTTGACCCTGGAATCTTGTGTCTAATGTTAGCATCTTGTTCCCAAGTAGATGGTTTTATTATGAAGCTAAAGGCTTGTTTTTAATGATGTCTTCGTTAGGGCTTCTCTGGATGTAGATGATATGAAGACTCATGTCTTAATATTTAGCTTTGTATACCTTTTGGAACATGACTGGAGAAACAGCTGGATTTAGAAAGTCATTAGACTAAGAATTGGGATCAGTATATCCGCCTGCTTACATGAAAAATGAGTGGACTCTGGTTGAGGCTCCATTTGCTCTAAGTATTTCTGTGGGTCTTAAGTTGAGGCATATCTTGAAACAGGTGTTTTCACTCAGTCCTTGAATCTACTTTGATGGGGAAAACAGTTACAATGTTGCTAAGCCAGCTAAATATGCAAGTGTGAATCCTGAAAGCTTATGTGAAGTAAGACTCTTGCTCTACTGAAAGCTTCCTCCATGAGAACTTTACAAAGGAACTTGTTTCTGGAGTGACCTGTGGAATGTTGGTATTGAGAAAGGAATACTGGGTTAGGTTACAGAGAACTACATGAAAGAGTAGGCTCCTGTGAGGCAATTCCTCTCCATATTTAACTACTCACTTTCCCATGGGTTTCTGAGCACCTGCGGTCTTGACCCCAGTCTTGCACTTATGCATTTCCTAAGCTTTTGGATGTCATTTGTTGCTACAAATTAGTTTTGTGTCTGCTCATGTGCCAGGTTTTTGTTTAGTCTGTTTTTGCAATGAGATTCTTTTCAAAAGCTCCTATCTTGATTTTATCTGGTTATACAAAGGAAGACCAAAAAAAGCGACTTGTGCCTTGTCACTTTTCTGGGCCACTCCTTGAATTCAGATTTACTTTGTTAGGGCAGTGTTAGACCTGCTTTTTTGCACAGGGTAATTTTTAGTGGTTTTTAATACAATGGGAAAATAGTACAAGTGGAGGATTTTTAGGCTGTGACTTCTTGTGACCATCACATGGTCTGTGAGATGCCTGTTGTGGAGACAGTAACTTCTGCCTTATCTTTTGGTAGGTGGAACAGTGGCAGTACACCCGTGAGGAACATGGACTTTGTGTATGTGATGGCGTTGGTCTTTTCTGAAAGACAAGGGTGCAGTTACACTAGTGGGTGGCATTCTGTGGCATGCTTGCATATAGGTGGTTTTCAGTGGTGCTGGGTTGGCTGCTGTCCCTCAGCCCCCCCTGCTTCTGAGAAGTGTGCTACTGGCTGTCAGTGACGGTGGCTGGTTAATGTCTCTACCTGCCATTCACAAGATGGAGGCCAACCAGGCCGTGCCTCACTCAGCCTCCATGCTGCCTGCAGGCCAAGACTTGAAAATCCACTTGGAAGGATTACCACTCCTGGTATATCTGAAACTCTTTCTGAATTTGTTTTCTGCTGTTGCTGAAGGTCAGAGCAGTTCTGTCTGCTGATCTTTTAGAATTAGGAAAATGCTAGATTTCGATGCCTAACCTGTGCATGTGATGTTACTATATTATGCTTTGGTCTCTAATTATTTAGTAAGTGTGTTTCGTGTGCTTTGGTAGAGCATACTAGAGCGAAGCTTTTAAAACAAAATTAGTTTCTGTTATCTTGTTTCATAACTAATCTTGACTGTATATTCTTAAAATCTTATCCAAATTCACTGCCTCTCTGGGGTCTCACATAAACTTGTCTTCATTGTAAGACTGGGTGTCATGTCACCTGGCATTTTAGTCCTAGTCTTAAGTGAAGATATGAGTATCTCATAATTTAGGAAACTAATCTTTTCTTTCCACAGACCTCCACAATCGAAATTGCTTCGTGAAGATAAGAACCATAACATGTATGTGGCAGGCTGTACCGAAGTAGAGGTGAAGTCTACCGAGGAGGCTTTCGAAGTTTTCTGGAAAGGTTAGAGACACAGTTGGAATTTTTAGAAAAGAATAGAATGATAGATACAGTACCCTTGGGAGTTGCTGCTAAGCTTGACAGCAGTCTTTCTGGGTTTTTAGAAAGCTTGTGTAATGATGTGACTGAGTTCAGGTTTGATCAATGTCTTCTCTGTTGTCATAGGCCAGAAAAAGAGGCGCATTGCTAACACCCACCTGAACCGGGAGTCCAGCCGTTCCCATAGTGTGTTCAACATTAAATTAGTTCAGGCCCCCTTAGATGCAGATGGAGACAATGTCTTACAGGTAAGGTTGTAGTGGGTAGATTTTCTGGTTCCAATACTATCCTTAATTTTTGGAATTAGAGTTATATTAGGGAGATTTTATTGCAATGAAGATTGCTCTAGAATTAATATACAGTTTGTCCTCAGTGGGTTCTGCATCCATGGATTCAACCAACTGCAGATTCAAAATATTTGAAAAGAAAATACTGCATCTGTACTGAACATGGACAGACTTTTTTTATGTCATTGTTCCCTAAGCAACACAGAGTAACAACTCTTTACACAGCATTTACCTCATGCTAGGTATTACATAAATCTAGAGATGGCTTACAGGCTCCAGAAGGATGCACATGGATGACGTGCACACACTGCACCATTCGTATGAGGGACTTGAGCATCCTTCGACTTTGGTATCCATAGGAGATTCTGGGATGCCAAGGAACGACTGCGTGTGTAGGTGATGGCATTGGAAAGACTTCCATTAGATAGTATGATTTTGGGAAGCTGTATATTGAGTTTTAGAACCTAGACTACTAGAGACCCCCAGGATTTACATTCTGTTTCCTGCTTGGTACTAGCCGTCTGGCCTAGCTATACCAGGACCTCCTTATAGGGCTGTGAGAATTAAAGGAGGCAACACCCGTAGAATCTTCAGGCCAGTGCTTGGCATTATTCAGGACCCGGTAAGCATTAGCAGGAAAGTGGTTAGAAGTCAGCCTTCCTCGGAATCACATCTAATTGCAATGTCAGTTAGGCACCTCTTTTTTTTTTTTTTTTTTTGAGTCAGAATCTCACTCTGTCGCCCAGGCTGCAGTGCAGTGGCACACTCACAGCCAGGGTAGCCTCGACTTGCTGGGCTCAGGTGATCCTTCCGCCTCAGCCTTCCAAGTAGCTGGAACCACAGGCATGTGCCACCATGCCTTGCTGATTTTTTTATTTATTGTAGAGACACAGTCTCGCCATGCTACTCAGGCTGATCTCAAACCCCTGAGCTCAGGTAATTCTCTTGCCTCTGCTTCCCAAAGTACTGCAATTAGGCACTTCTTAACTTTCACTTCTTTTTACAGAAATTTAGAGTATTATGAAATTGTTAGATCATTATGAAATTATTAACTATCCGACTGTAGAAAAACATAGGCTAGCCCTGTTCTGGACTTTATTCAGCAGAGATTTGTGGAGTGCCTACTGGGTGCTAGGCCTCATGCAGCATGCTGGAGGTAAGGCGTGGGAGGCAGCTGGAGCCCCTGCTCCCAAGGCTTGCAGTCTGACACAAAAGGAAGACCAGAGAGTGGCAGCCATCAGGATCAGGAGTATATCTGTCATGCTGTGTTAGCAAGCTCTCCCTAGAACACAGCTTTTCCCCTTGCTGTGCATTCTGTCTTGTGCAAAGGTTAAGACTTCATACCTTGCTGATCTGAATCTATTTAAAGAACATTATTAAATCAGAACTCATTTTAGGTTATTGGCTTGACTCTGTGATCCTCTTTTCAGGAAAAAGAACAAATCACTATCAGCCAGTTGTCCTTGGTAGATCTTGCTGGAAGTGAAAGAACGAACCGGACCCGGGCAGAAGGGAGCAGACTGCGTGAAGCTGGTGAGTTGGCCACGGCGCCTGTTTGTTGCTGACCTTCAGAAGCCTGCAAGGCCAGTTATCAACTTGTCAGTGGGTGGTTTCAGCATGAGTGTCTTCCATTAGGGACTTCAGAGGCTGAGCTTAATGACCAGTGCTATTGAGTCATATTGGTTTGGTACCAGACTATTAGAATACACTGACGTCTTTGGGAATGAGGAAAGGTAGGTTCATATCGGAAGAGTCATTTCTAGCACCGTAGGTCAGTACCTGGTCCTTAAATTAGATGATTTAATGATTGTTATTCTAATATTCCTAGCAGTGAAAATGGGATTCTGGACATGGGAAAGACCTGAACACAAGCTAATTGAAGGGAAATCTATGTGCTGCCTTTTTTCCCCCCCCGCTCAAGTCAGTGTCTCACTCTACTACCCAGGCTAGAGTGCAGTGGCACGATCATGGCCACTGCAACCTTGGCCTGCTGGGTTCAGACGATCCTTCTGCCTCAGCCTTCCAAGTAGCCAGAACTACAGGTGTGCCACCACGCCTGGCTAATTTTTTGATTTATTGTAGAGATGAGGTCTCGCCAAGTTGTCTAGGCTGATTTCAAATCCCTGGGATTACAGGTGTGAGCCACTGCACTTGGCGTGTTTCTTTTTTTTCTATGTATTTTATGATGCCCTTTTTCATAGTTTTTAAAAAGTTGAAACAGTTGTACATCGTTTTGGGTTAAATGTGATATTTTGGTAGATTTGTACAGTGTGATCAGATCAGGTTGGTTGGGATCTTTATCACCTTGCATGTTGTGTTTTATGTTAGTAACCATTTATTGAGTACCTACTGTGTGCCAGGAATTGAACACAGATACAAGGAAGCAGCCCTGATGGAGAAAGCCCAGCCTAGTGCAACAGGTAGCTGATAGCCAGACCAGGTCCTGAAAGAATATGCGTTCCTGGTCGCTGAGGAGGAGGGTGTGTGTTGGTGACTGTGAGAACTGAAGCAGGAGGCAATGCACACTAGGAGGACCCTTGTCCATCATTAAGAAGTTTGACTTTTATCTTGAAGGAGCAATTGTGGTTACCTATTAAGGGTCTAGTGTGTATCATGTATCTACTAAGCATGTGCTTCATTTCTTGATTCTGACTTCTCGGTTGTGTCATATCCATTTTTCAGATGAGAAGATGGGTTAGGCAGGGGAGGTTAATTTTCCCAAGGCTGGAGCCTGGGTTCAAACCCAGGTTGGTTGGATTCTGGCAGCTTGGTTTTCTACTGTGTCATACAGTTTTCCCTTAGAGTCAAGGACTAGCCTTTTAGGAAGATCATTTTACCAGTGTAGAGAATTTGCTTACCAGCAACAAGCTGAGAGATAGGGAAGCGCAGCCAGGAACCTCTCCCAGCCGTTCAGATGAGTGGCTGTGGCAGGCCGAGAGCTGTCAGGAGGTGGGTCTGCCTGGTGTGCTGTGCGAGGAGGCCTGGATGGAGGAGCAGTAGAGTGAGGAGAGGTGTGGCCAATTGGTGAGACTTGTGTTTGATATGTTCAGTATATGCATGCGGAAGTGCCTAGTAACTAGATGCAGAGATACATGGATTTGGGAGAAGAGAGATCTGACTGAGGTTTATAGGGTTAGGTTTTGCCCACAGAGGAGTGATCGCAGCAGTGGGGATATAAGATTATTCCATGAGAACAGAGGAGGAAGCTGGGGGAGGACCTCAAGGATTACGAAGCCCTTGAGATGATTAAAGAGCTTGGAAGGTGGGGGGTAGCTAACAGAATCTTGGGATTATGAAATGGTTTAACGATACATGCACATCTTATATGTACATGATAGAGAATTGCACCTGGAATGTGTCTCCATGCTGAAGAAATGAGGCCGTGGTATGAAATGGGGCCTCTTAGACCTGCCTCTGGCCTGGGTCACAGCTCCTTCCATGTGTCCGGATTGCTTGTGTCCTGTGAGGGCGGACCATGCCTGACTGGCTGTCATCATATCCCCAGTGCCTTCTGCTGGGTGTTAGTAAATACGAGTGTGATGCTGTGGGTAGAGCCAGGAGGTCCCAGAGGAAGCAGGAGCACTGGAACCAGATCACAGGAGAAGGGGTTGGCTTTGATGGGAGAGAGATTTTACTTTTTATTTTTTTGAGTTGGAGTCTTGCTCTGTCACCCAGGCTGGAGTGCCAGTGGCACACTCCAGTGTCGACCTGCTGGGCTCTGGTGATCCGTCCACCTCAGCCTTCCAAGTAGCTGGAACTATAGGCATGCACTACTATGCCTGGCTAATTTTTGATTTATTGTAGAGACAAAGTTTCACTAAGTTGCCCGGGCTGGTGTTGAATCTGTGGGCTCAGGCAATCCATTCGCCTCAGCCTCCCAAGGTGCTGGGATTATAGGCTGAGCCACCGAGCCCGGCCGGGAGAGAGGTTTTAAAAACCTGAGGTTTCTGAAGCTAGAGAAGACTATATCAATCATATGAGTGAGGCACAAGTGTGACAGTCAGGGAGTGAGAGAAGGAAGAAAAGGTACTGTGCTTCGGAGGGGTGAGCACCAGGGTGGAGTTGAGAGATTTGCTGCAGTCAGGGCCTCCGACGACAGTGTGAGAGCGACTACTCTCATGACGCATGACCTGGGGATGGTGTGGAGGAGGGACACTGAAGGCAGCAGTGAGGAACAGGGTATGTGCTGGCTGCCCTCTGCCCCCATCCTCGTGTGATGTCTGGCTGTGGAAGACAAGCAGCTTTACTCTGAAAGGCTTCAGGGCAGCAGGAGGCACTGCCTCCGAGGAGGTGAGAGTTAGGCCATGGGGTATGTGCCATCCAAGGGGGTGCAGCCCGGGCCCTTCCCACAACAGTGTTCCTGAATGCGTGACATCGGAGGATTACAGAGAAAACCAGTCATGTTGAAGTTTGTCATTTACGTGCTTCTCTATAAATGTTTAAGTAAAAACACAGCAGCAGATCTAATAAGTAATTGCAAAGTAATGATGAGCAGAAATAGCTTAATCGGCAATAAACTGAGATGTGCTATGAAAATACCTATGATTTGTGACAAAAATCACAGGTAAGACTAATGCTGTGGGTGTTGACCTCACGCATAATTGGAGGAACTGGTGATTTCAGTTAGAGGTCAGTAAAAATGCACACATCATTTATTCCTATCTGGGTTCACAGACTCCCCACAATGTACCCCTGGCCAACACAGACCCTAGCCTAAGATGCCCTCGCCATTGGGAAAAGAGATGAATGGATCATTCTGTGAGAGGAGGGAGAACTCAGGGAAATTGGTGAACAGGACCATGAGCTCCTGAGAGCACAGGAGGAGAAGGAATGGTGGGAGTTTAGGTCAAAGGAGAAGAATCACGAATCGTGGGATATGAGGGAGGCACAGATGAGCTTGGTGTTTGCAAGGTGTCTCCATGGGTCCTGTATCCTTGGGAGGCCAAGGATGAATGTTTGGTGGCATCAGCTGACCTTAGTCAAGGCTCCAAAAGGAACACAGACTTTAGGGGTCTAATCAGGCAACATCTACATTCTTGGAAGCTTGATTAATCCGTCAGAATTGCCTTGGCTCAGAAATCCAAATACCAGCAGTCAGAAGTAGCAAGTATTCCACCAAAGAAGTTCTTGTAGAGGTGCAGAGGGGACAGAATTAGCTGACTCCTAGAACACTTGACTGTTACAAACAGCAGGAGGCTGTCTGGTGCAGGGGACTTCAGATTCTTGATGGCGCCAGCTGTAGCTGGAAATGGCTGTGCTTTGAAGAGAATATTTTTTGTTGCCCGGCTGGAGTGCAGTGGCACAACCATGGCTATTGCAGCTCTGACCTCCCGGGCTCAGGTGATCCTTCTACCTCTGCCTCCTGAGTAGCTGGGACCACAGGTATGCGCCACCATGCCCGGCTAATTTTTTGATTTTCTTTTTGTAGAGCTGAGGTCTTGCTGTGTTGTGTAGGCTGGTCTTGAACTCCTGGGCTCAAGCAATCCTCCTACCTCGGCCTCCTAAAATGCTGGGATTACAGGTGTGAGTCACTGTGCACGGCTAGAGAAAATACTTTAATATGAAAATATTAAACATCTGTATCTAAGACAGTCTTTCATAGGATTTAGGATTTGGAAGAAGCTTTATGGTCATTAAGCCTCTGTGGGAAGTCCTGTCGATGGAATCCCTGAAGGATGGCTGTTTAATGCTTCAGAAATGCTGTTGCTGAACGAGAGCCTGGACCTCTCACAGTTGTTTGAAGCCTAGATCTTACTGGCAAACGGAACACACCTTAGCTACTGTATTGTTTTCAAATGCCTTCTGTGTGTGTTTCTGTCAGGTAACATTAACCAGTCACTCATGACACTGAGAACGTGTATGGACGTCCTGAGAGAGAACCAGTTATATGGAACTAACAAGGTGAGCGGTGCCGCCTCTGGTCACTTGTCCAGCCTCATCCACATGCACTGCTCACCTCACACATTTGGGTTTCAATGTATTTGTAGATGGTTCCGTATCGAGACTCCAAGTTGACCCATCTGTTCAAGAACTACTTTGACGGCGAAGGAAAAGTGCGCATGATCGTGTGTGTGAACCCAAAGGTGGAAGACTATGAAGAGAGTTTGGTAATTTTAACTTGTTTAGCCTGCAGAGTCTCGGTTATGTAGGGAAAACAACCAGTTGGATGTGAAGAGGGACATTTTGAGCATTAATGAAATGCTGCAGAACCTTGGGCTAAAGAAGTAAACTCAGGACCAGTCTTTGCTTCACTTGGTGATTTCTAAAGGGACTTGGGTTCTTTATTTTTTTAACACTCAATCTGTTTTGTATTTTAGCAAGTGATGAGGTTTGCAGAAGTGACTCAGGAGGTGGAAGTTTCAAGACCCATAGACAAGGCGATATGTGGCTTAACACCTGGGAGGCGGTACCGAAACCAGGCCCGGATACCAGTCGGAGAGGGTATGAGTTGGCATTGTGTCATTATCTCCTGATGGGGGGGCGGCATGTGTGTCTCTCTAAAAAAAATCTGTTTCATACACAAGAACTGTTTACATACCTTCTCAAGAACCAAGTGCAAAAAGATTTGAACCAAAATATAAGTGAGACTTTTTTGGGGGGGTTGCAAACTATAATTCTCATTTTTAGACAAGTAAATTGTGTCAACTCAAGAAATTGCGTGATTAGTTGGACTGGTGCTGTAATCACAGTGTTAAACTTGTTGAGCTAAGCCCTCACTCCTGTGACTGTTTATAATTTGTACAATTCATCATAGAACCGCTGGTTGCCGACATGGTTTTGCAGAGTTTCCCGCCTCTGCCACCATGTGAAATTTTGGACATCAACGATGAGCTGACGCTCCCACGGCTGATTGAGGCTTTGGAGAAGCGGCATCGCCTGCGACAGACGATGGTGGAGGAGTTTGCCAAGCAGTGTAAGCACCGCCGTGTGCAGCCGCAGTCCCTTCCGAAACTGAGAGTGTTAGCAGGGAATCTGAGTCTGTGGCGGGAGGCACCTTTAAGGGAGGGTCATTTTGTCTCTGCTTCTGAGTACTCACAACATTCTCTAGTCAGAAAGGCAAGGGTTTCCCACAACCGTTTTTTGTCTAACAAAGTCAGAAGAAAATGTGTGTGTTCCGTGTTGCTTCTTTTTTTTTTTTTTCTTTTTTTGAGTTGGAGTCTCACTCTGTCACCCAGGCTGGAGTGCATTGGCACACTCATGGCCACCACAGCCTCAACCTGTTGGGCTCAGGTGATCCTCCCACCTCAGCATTCCAAGCAGCTGGAACTACAGGTGTGCGCCACCTCACTCGACTAATTTTTCTTGATTTATTGTAGAGACATGGTCTCGCCAAGTTGTCTAGGCTGGTCTTGAGCCTCTGGGCCAAGGCAATCCTTTTACCTCTGCCTCCCAAAGTGCTGGGATTACAGGCATAAGCCACCGTGTCTGGCCTTTTTTTAAAAAAATTTTTTAAACAGAGATAGACACAAAGGAATATTAGTTTCCCTGGCTGCAAATGGGTTTTGTCATTGGTTTGAGATTGAGTGTTTTAAGGACGAATGACAGTCCTGTAGAACAGTGATAGCAGCCTGGTCCTTAGCAAGTGAATGTGTTTCAGTGAATGAATGTCACTACTATTTTTATTATCATCGTCTGGTCATTTTAATCTTCACCAAGAAGTTGTGATGTACATTGGCACTTACATTTCCATGTTGAAATGAAATTTGCTTTAAAAAATTAAGTAATTGCCCAAATCACAAGTTGTAAGTGGGACACCAGGGTGTCCACTCAGGTCTAATCACCCCAAGTCCAGTGTTGCTTCTGGTGTTCATTTGTTGTTCTGTGAGGGTGGGAGGAGGGTGCTGCAGTGTGAGTGGAAGACTGGAGTGTTTTCATTCTTATACAGAAAGCTCCTGCAAATCTCCCATGTAGATCTGAGATTCAGTCTCCTGATTTCCCTGCAAATTTGTGTTCTCATGTAGACTGACTCTCAGAAAGACCACTGAACAGCTACGTTTCACCTTGTGTCTGCTAGCTAAAGTTGGTTTCGTTGCTTGTTTGGAATTGGAGTAAATCTTGGCCTGCGTGCTTTTGTTTCAGCCAATACTTTTAAAGCTTTGTTACATGACTTTGACACTGCTGTATTAAATAAAGAAAACTACATTCAAGGAAGACTAAATGAAAAAGAAAAGGTGATCTCAGGACAGAAATTGGAAATAGAGCGACTGGAAAAGAAAAACAAAACTTTAGAATATAAGGTTTGTCTTGGCATTATGATCATGGATGTGTGTGCTGACCTCTGGCCTGGCCTGAGGAGCTCATGTAGCTGGGCTCAGGAAGAGCCTTTACTCGTTCTTTACTGACCTTCAGCCCACCCCGAAGAAGAGAGTGGGAGTGAGAGCATCAAGGGAGGGAGGGGGAGTGATGCTTGACTTTTAGTTGAGGAAAATGTTCTCTGACCCGAACAACAGAACTTTCTAGAGTTGAGCTTTGGGTATAGCTTGCTTTTTGATTTATTAGAAATATTTCCTTAGTATGCTCCTTTTTCCTATAAAATAAATGACCAATGAGACAGTCTAAAAGTGCCAGCATAGGGCCCTAGACATGACAGATCCCAGTGGATCTCAGACTGTGAACAAGGAAGCCTCAGGGAGAGCCACCACCATGTGCTGAAGGCAATGCGGTTTGCTGGGGCTGCAGTTCCTGGCACAGGCATTGCCTTATCTGCAGAGCATGGCGCGGAGGCTGGCAGGGAACACGTCCCTCCTAAAGAGAAGCTAGTCTCAGGCAACCCGGTTTTGTTTCTTCTGAAAATAGCCTAAAAGTCAAATTTTAGATTAGAAAGCAATTTTCACATGAAGTCCATTGTAGCTGCCCACTAGTGAGGACCTTGTGTGATGTGATCTCCTTTCTGGGCATGGATGTGGGCCTGCAGGTGAAACTGGAGAGGGGCACGCTCTCTTCATGATGGTTCTTTCCAAACATGCCTGTATACGCATGGGAAGGAAGACGATTTGACAGCTCTGTGGGGTATCTGCAAACCAAATACAAATGTGATGCTCTCCCTTCCCAGATTGAGATTTTGGAGAAAACCACGACTATCTATGAAGAGGACAAACGCAATCTGCAGCAGGAACTCGAAACCCAGAATCAGAAGCTTCAGCGACAGTTTTCTGACAAGCGCAGGCTTGAAGCTCGGCTGCAAGGCATGGTGACAGAGACCACGATGAAGTGGGAGAAGGAATGCGTGAGTGTCCCTTACACTCATCGGGGGTCTGGTGGTTAACTCGGGAAGAGCTGGGAGCGGTCAGTCTTAGGACTGAGGCGGTTGGGCCGTGTACGTACTTGACTGCTGTGGCAATGTGGAATGTGATTACCTCTGCTGACCTGTAGGAGCGAAGGGTTGCGGCCAAACAGCTGGAGATGCAGAATAAACTCTGGGTCAAAGACGAGAAACTGAAGCAGCTGAAGGCCATTGTCACAGAGCCTAAAACCGAGAAGCCGGAGAGGCCCTCTCGGGAGCGGGACCGAGAAAAAGTCTTTCAGAGATCGGTGTCTCCCCCTCTGGTGCCGGTAAGTTCCTTGTCACTGTACAGGGACTTTGTCCTCGAGAAAATGTATTCCAACTAGATGACTATTTATAGGAGAGTCAGTTTTTGTTGTATAATACTTACAATATTTCTGAAATTTCTATTTAAGAATATTTTAAAATTTAGCATAAATACAAATTTAGCACCACAAATTTAGTACAAATCATTACTTATGATGCTAAGTCTTCATGTGCTAACATTAGAGAAAAGCGATGCATTGTTTCTCTGTTTTTCACTCTTGCTCATTTCTTTCTCTCTGATTTTTCTAGCTTTCTAGTAACTCTATTGCTCAGATTCCCAACGGCCAGCAACTCATGAGCCAGCCGCAGCTCCATAGGCGCTCTAACTCTTGCAGCAGCATTTCTGTAGCTTCCTGTATCTCGGAGTGGGAGCAGAAACTTCCTACGTACAACACACCTCTCAATGTCACATCTCTTGCGAGGTGTAGGCAGCAGGAGCCAGGACAAAGTAAAACTTGCATGGTGTCAGACAGAAGGCGAGGGATGTACTGGACTGAAGGCAGGGAGGTGGTCCCCACCTGCAGAAACGAGATAGCGCTGGAAGAGGACCGCCGTGGCAGGGTCAGTGCTGGGGTTGTCTTACAGCCTTGTGGCAACAGATGAGCTCGTTGTTTTCTGTAACATGGTTCTGAAGGTTCAATGGAGACGTGGGTGGGCACTAATGGAAACAAGGTGGAATTTTTTTCTTAATGTGAAATCTCACTCTGAGATTGAGGCCTGGCTCTTCACCTGGAAAAGCCTAAACACGCCTGGCAGCAGAAGTAACGCCCGTGTGTTTGGTGAACACCTCAGGGCAGTTGTGCCTAAAAGCTGATAAGCTAGTGAGGTTCGCACAGAACCCACGACTGTGAGTGTCTTAGAGCACACTTCCTTTTTTGGTTCTTTTGCTGCTATTTTTGAAGCCTAGGTTATAAAGTGGTTTCCCCTGACTTAGAAATTTCAGACCCAAAGAGAAATGGAAAGAATGGTACAATAGCATTTCTCCCCCTTACCTGAGTTAACCAACTGTTGACTTACACAGATATGGAAACGCTTTTTTCTCGAGCCCTTTGAAAGTAGGTCATAGACTTCTGACAGTTTATCCCTGAGAACAAGGACGTTGTCCTATCCAGCCACAATGTTTATCACATCTACTGAAGTTGGCATTAACTGAATAAATGTTCTCTATTGGGACAATATCCATGTGTCCCAGGAGTGACTTTTCTTTTTTCAATCTGTGGTCCTGTCCAAGTGTATGCATTGCATGTGGGGATTGTCACTTTAATCTCTTTTAAAGGGTTCTCCCCACCACACATACTCTTTAAATATAATTTTTATTACACTGACTCTTTTGAAGAGTCCTGGCCAATTGTTTTGAAACTACTGAAGATTTTCATGTCAAATAAATTGATTTAATCTCAAGGCTTTTATCTCAGTTTACAAGGGCTTTGCCTCATTTAAAGGTATTTAAATAAAATCACTTTCATGTTTTTTTTTTTAAGGATTAATGATTCCTTTGACTGAATAAATGGACGAAGTTAATATTGTGGATTTCATATCTAGTAAAATCTTAACATAGCTCTTTTAGAAGAGCTAAAATAAATAGGTCTTACAGTACATCTTTGCTTTAGAATTCCCCGTATGATTTAGGGTTGAGATGAGTGTTTGGCCGTGCTCGGTGGCTCAGCCTATATTCCCAGTGCTTTGGGAGGCCGAGGTGAGTGGATTGCCTGAGCCCGCGGGTTCGAGACCTGCCTGGGCACAACTTGGCGAGACCTCATCTAAGCTACTTGGAAGGCTGAGGCAGAAGGATCGCCAGAGCCCAGCAGGTCAAGGCAGCAGTGGCTGGGAGCGGGCACTGCACTCCAGTCTGGGTGACAGAGTGAGACTCCAACTCAAAAAAAAAAAAAAAAAAGAGAGATGAGTGTTCATTTAGGTGACTCCAATTCTGAATTAAGGGAAGGCAACGAATCCCTAGGCATTTACCAACAAGGCAGCAGATGATTCTCAGGGCTCTTAAGTTCTTCCCTTCTCTCTGCCGGAGCCTGGCAGGTTTTGCCTTAAGCCTTTTCTAGGGAGCACATTGTGGTGAGTGGTCTCTCTGGTCAGTCAGTTTACATAATGAAGGTGAATGGACTGAAAACTCCTCGGGTCTGCCTATGCCCTCTCAACAGTCATGTGGTGTCTGGTGTGGCTGAATTAGTTAAGGGGACTTACTAGCGATGCTTCTCTGCTAAAGGCAGGATTTCTTTAAAAGTGAAGCAGTAGGCCAGGCTTGGTGGCTCAGCCTGTAATCCCAGCACTTTGGGAGGCTGAGACGAGTGGATTGCCTGAGCCTGTGGGTTCGAGACTAGCCCAGGCACCTTGGCAGGACCTTGTTTCTACAATAAATAAAAAAAAAAAATTAGCTTGCGTGGTAGCATACTCCTATAGTTCTGGCTACTTGGAAGGCCAAGGTGGAAGGATTGCTGGAGCCTAGCAGGTTGACGCTGGGGTGGCTGTGAGTGTGCCACTGCACTCCAGCCTGGGTGACAGAATGAGACTCCAACTCAAAAATAAATAAATAAATAAATAAAAGTGAAGCAGAAAAGTGCGGCTCATGCCTATAATCCCAGCTCTTTGGGAGACCAAGGTGAGAGGATTGCATGAGGCTGGGAGTTGGAGACATGCCTGGACAATATAGCAAAACCCTGTTTCCAAAAAAAAAAAAAAAAAGAAAGCAAGGCATAGTGGGCATAGTGGTATGCGCCTGTAGTCCCAGCGACTCAGGAAGCTGGGAAAGGAGGATCACCTGAGCTCAGAAGTTTGAGCCTGCAGTGAGCTATGATAGTGCCAGTGCACTCCAATCTGGGCAGTAGAGTGGGACCCTGTCTCCAAAAAAAAAAAAGTGCAGCAGAAAAGTTCCTGTAAGGTTAGTATCTATCCGTCTATGTTTGTCAAAAATTATGTCTGGTGGAATGAATTTATACTTCATTGAGGGAAAGAATGTTACATATTGATTTCATACATGCTAGTAGAGTATATGGCTGATCATCTTGGCAAAGCTTGTTTCATCGTGTCTTTATTGTTAACTGAAGAAAACTCTCACTTTTGCTAAATGTAGATGAAAAGAGCCAGACTTTTCTCCTTGTCTAGCATTAGTTAAACCGTTCTAAGAATTAAGTGTTTCTGCCTGCCCTTTTCAGTGTTTAGGAGTTGCCTATGTTTTCTAGTCTACAGTGGAGCTATCACGAGTGCTTTGCTTGTTTCTTATAATGATTATAAAGATGTGCATTTTGAAAGTGCTTGTTTCTTATAATGATTATAAAGATGTGCATTTTGAAAGTGAGGTCTTCATCCTTGACCAGCTCTAAGGGATTTGGTCTGTGACAGACTTTTTCCTTTGTTTCTGAATATTTCCTGTTTTTACAAATAGGAAATATTCATAAAATTCCAAAGAAACTCACTGCTTCAAACTATAACGATGCCATGTATAGGAAATAATTTTTCTTAGTCTCAAGAAAAAATAGTGCTGAATTTAACTTCCCCAAATGTACATGACATTTGACTGGAAGCAATTAGCTTTGCTTTGTATTGGAGACTGATTTGACACTATATTCTTCATTTGATTCTTGGAACTTTTATGAAATGTTTTTGGGGGAAAATTAGTTGGTAACTTTGGCCACTATTGTATTTGAACTTGTTATGATGTTCTGTTAAAAGATTTGGCAATCTTAGCTGAAAGTAAGTACTTTGTATGTCCTTTGCTTGCTTTGCACTCAGGGCTCTCCTTATGTCTTTCATCCTTTGCTATTCTGCTCCATATGGCTTCATCAGCTTCTGCTGTCTTGTCCCTGTCTCTGTCTAAGGAACCGTTTCTCTTGTGTTTAGAGCCTAGGAAACATTTAGGGCTTTCATTGATCCTACTGAAACTTTTAACAAGAGTCACAGACCTCACAATAGCAGGCATAAATATGGTTTTTGATCAAGAGTACAAAATGAATGACTTGTCCCAAACCAACCCCCAAAGCAGGAAAGACTTGCAGCATTGTAAGAATTTTCTCTTTCATTCTTTGTTGACAAGGAAATTCCCAAGTAGAATATGTAACATGCTAGCTGGTGTTAAGGATGTTGGTTTTGTGTTTAATGCGAGAGAATGTTTGGATGACTTGAATGACGTATTCAGCTTTGAAACAGTGTGCTTTGACACTGTCGTCAGCCATTGTAGCCAAGCCTGCTGTACTTCTGATAATTCCCTCCATTAACTCTGGGTTCTGCTTGTTTCTTAATCCCTCTTTCACCCTGATCAGAATGCGCCTCCACTTCGTCTCCGACACAGACGATCACGCTCTGCGGGAGACAGATGGGTAGACCATAAGCCCGCCTCTAACGTGCAGACTGAGACCGTCATGCAGCCACATGTCCCCCACGCCATCACGGTCTCTGTTGCAAATGAAAAGGCACTAGCTAAGTGTGAGAAGTATATGCTGACCCACCAGGAACTAGCCTCCGATGGGGAGATTGAAACTAAACTAATTAAGGTAAAAAGCGGTTTACACAGGATAAAAACATAGATTTAAAAATCAGCTGAACAAAAAGCCTGTGCCCTGCTGCTCCTCCCCCTGATGCCACAGGCAGTGTCAACTGGAGCTTTAGTGGGCACTTGGTGGCCTCTTTTTGTTGGCAGAAAACTAAAATTACTGCTTAGGTTGTGAATTTGTTAAATGGGGCTCAACATGCTTAAATAGGTGCAGATTCTCAGGCTTCTTAGAACTCCAGATCCATAATATACTTTAATCACTGTCTAGTTTTAATCACTCCTTAAAAAATATACCTAAACAAACACCTGCCACCTTTGCTGTCAGTTCAAGATAAAAAGCCCACATTAAAATTTGACCTCAAAATTAGTATGAGCTGCCTAGCGCCATTTCCCATTGCCTGTTGAAGAACTTTCCTTTGATCATAGGGTCAATGAATAATCAGAAAGTAAAAGACACAAAAAGCTCCTCATTTCAACTTCAGTTTATTAGATAGTTGTTGTAATAATATATAAGACTTACAATAATAAGACTGTACTGTGGTTTGCCTACTGTGGGTGGGGTCACAGAGAAGAAAGTTCAATGCCTGGAACATGTGAACATTCCCAGCAGACTTCCTGATCCTCAGTGCAGCTTCGTTTTAAAATTACAGGTAGATTAGCCGGGTGTGGTAGCGCGCGCCTGTAGTTCCAGCTACTTGGAAGGCTGAGGCGGAAGGGAGGATCGCCAGAGCCCAGCAGGTTGAGGCTGCGGTGGCCGGGAGCGTGCCACCGCACTTCAGTCTGGGCGACAGAGTGAGACTCCAACTCAAATAAATAAATAAATAAAAATTACAGGTAGAAAAAAAGGAATATTTTTCTGCAATTATAAATGTCACTGATGACATCATATTGGATGGTTTTGTTTAGTGAGAGATGTGTACACACATTTCTAAAGTATTTTGATAGCCTGGGCTCGGTGGCTCAGCCTGTAATCCGAGCACTTTGGGAGGCCGAGGCGAATGGATTACCTGAGTCCACGGGTTCGAGACTGTCCCAGGCAACTTGCTGAGACTTTGTCTCTACAATTTAAAAAAAAAGTATTTTGATGGTACAGACCCAGCAGTCCCAAGCGCTACCTGTTTTTGTGGGTGAGAGTTTCCATAAAACAGTATAATCGTGAGAACAATTGGAAATGTGTATGTGTGTTTATCATCTAGAAGTATCAAAGTGTAATTGTGACCTTTTCTCTTGGCTTTAGGGTGATGTTTATAAAACAAGGGGTGGTGGACAATCTGTTCAGTTCACTGAAATTGAGACTTTAAAACAAGAATCGCCAAATGGGTGAGTGGTCATCAAAAAGTCTATTTAGCGGCTCATTTTTGAGGAACAGAACATCCTGTGAAATTTATCTTTAATTCTCCAAAGGGACACAGACAGTATTTCCCCATTTCTAATATTTGTCCTGTCTTAGATGCAAAAATAACTGCTGCTTCATGTTTTCCCCTTTTCAGTAGTCGAAAACGGAGGTCTTCCACGACAGCAGTTGTCCAGCCAGATGGCACCGAGGCTGAATGGACGGATGTGGAAACCAGGGTAGGGGACATCAAACGTTTGCTTAATCAGCACCAGGCCTGGCATGGCCTAAGCCCCATGGCTGTAGGTTTTTGTCCTCTGGGAGGAGGCTGAGGTCTGGTCCCTCTTGGCAGGCCTGGTGTTTATGTGTCCTCAGGTCTGTCTTCCTGGAGCTCTTCAGTTCAGAGCCTCTGCTTTCGGTGTGAGGGGCCAGGGCTCAAGAACAGCATCACTGTAAAATAGCAGGAGTTCCCTAGGAGCAGTCACAGGGAAGGAGCATGGGGAGGGACAGGAGACTGATTGGGGCCCAGCCACTCATTTCTCAAGCACTCTGCTTAGCTCAAATGAGCCATTCATTACCTGGGTGGCCACTGAAGCCTCTCTGTCTCACACCCATAGCATATGCCAGAAACACATTGTGAGAACCTGCTGGTGTTTTAACGTGGGTGTCTTTGCTGAATTATAAAGCAGTGCTGGAGGTCACCCAGGTAGAGCCTGTGTGGCAGCTGTGGCAACCATGCCAGCCTATGGAGAGGGGCTGAGCTTCCTCTTGTCTTCCTCAGTGTTCCGTGGCCGTGGAGATGAGAGCCGGATCTCAGCTGGGGCCTGGATACCAGCATCACGCCCAGCCCAAGTGAGCACCGACTGCCCAGGCTTTGCTGTGCTCCCCGTCCCCTCTTCCCCATCTTCCCCTTGCTTTTAAGAGCAAATGCGTGACTTTGGTTTTTTCACTTGGAATGTCTGGGCTCTGTGGGCGGGCTGCTGTGGGCAGGTGCAATGTGAGGACTCCAGGGGGCTGAGAGCAGTGGGGGGTGGAGGGCGGGCAGGCTGGGTGAGAGCAGTCCCAGTGAAGGGCTGGCTGGCTGGGAGGTTGCCAGCTCACCAGACTGTGAGGAGGGAGGCCCAGGGCTTCTGTCAGCCCTGTGGCCACAGCCTTGGGTGGTTCTCCCCGGATCTGCTTCTTGGTCTTTGTCCATCAAGAAGTGTTTCTTCAAACCATAAAATGAAATGACCGAATCTAAGGTGGGGAAGGACTCACACCTGTTCCTCTATTAAACCCACACTCAGGAGTCTGGCCTGTTCCTTTTCCATATTTTAATAAAACCCTTCTTTATAAGCATCTACGCAGCGTCTGTAATATCCCTCGCATTCCTTGGTAAGCTGTCTGGAAAACTGTTGCAGCGGGATAAGAATGAGCAGTCCTGTTTCTTATGAAATGTGTCTTAATTTGATACTAGATACACAGTTTATAACAGCTATTTGCTTTCTCAGGGGGACTTGAATTTTCTCATGGTGAAACAGCCCCTAGAGATTAATTTGCTGTGAATATGCCACTTATTGTGAAATTTGACACTAAATGTGGTTTTTATGTTTTAGGCGCAAGAAGCCATGAACTGATGATCTCAGTAGCGAGAGAGCGTTTTCATTTGTGTGGGCGATTTCTCCAAGGCCAAGCCAGGCACAGTCTCCTGAGTCCCTGGAGGACTTCAGCTTTGGGGAACACCACAGACCTCAGCTGTACCCCACGCTGGCCTGGATCAAAGTGTCCCCTCTGGTTCCAAATATACCCAGGATTTAGCAAGCTTTGGCTACTACGTCTCTGGCCATATTTGATATTAATAGCAGAGGAACACCCTTCTTTTTCATTGCTGTATGAACTTTTTTATACTGCTTTTTTTTGTATATTTCTTGTATACATATGAACGAATTCATGCAAGTGTTTGTCTTAGATAATTAAGGAAGACTATATCTAGATCACGCTTTATTTCTTATTGTGACTATTCCAGCTCTGATCTATTTCTTAAGGTTTTACAAACAAAACAAATGCTACTATTTATTAGCTGCAAGAATGCACTTTACACCTATTTGACAATGCAACCTTTCAAAATAAAGATGTCAGTGACTGGCCAATAACGAAACTATTTTGGGGAGTTGTTTTGAATTTTGTATGTATGTATTCATTTTCTGACATTTAGATACGCCAAAAGAATTGAAATAAAAGCACAAAGAAATAGAGTCGTGTGGTGGCCGTTCAAGCAACACAGACCCCCAGCACCTGCACAAAGCTTCTCAGTCAGTCTCCTGACAACTGTTATTTGTGGGGTGGATTAAAAGAGAGCACTAGCCAGGCACTGTGCCTCACGCCTGAAATCCTAGCACTTTGCGGGGTGGAGATGAGAGGATTGCTTGAGCCCAGGAGTTCAAGACCAGCCTGGGCAACATGGCGAGACCTCGTCTCTACAATAAATCAAAAAATTAGCCAGGTATAGTGGCACGTGCCTGTAGTTCCAACTACTTGGACGGCTGAGGTGCAGGATCGCCTGAACCTAGCAGGTCAGGCGATCCTGCACCTGCGGTGCTGTGAGCGTGTCAATGCATTCCAGCCTGGGTAACAGAGTGAGACTCCTACTCAAAAAAAAAAAAAAAAAAAAAACACTAAAAAAATCCCATAATTTGACGTTAATATGCAATACCTTTTTTGTGTGCAACAACCATGATATCTTCGTATGAAGTATGTGCTTCAAGACACAAACAAAAAAAACTAGGCTTGGGGACAACATAAGTTAGGAAAAGTACTCCTGAAATCATGGTTAAGTAGCCTTTTTTGCGTGGATGAACATACATTTTGCTTGGATTAAATTTGGACTTCTTATTGTTTAATTTGTTTTTTAATAATAGTGAAGGTTTGATATTAATTCTTGTGAAAAGTCAATTCAAGCCGGGCTCGGTGGCTCAGCCGGTAATCCCGCGCTTTGGGAGGCTGAGGTGAGTGGATTGCCTGAGCCCGTGGGTTTGAGACCCGCCTGGGCAACTTGGCGAGACCTCATCTCTACAATAAATAAAAAAAAAAAAAATTAGCCAGGTGTGGTAGCGTGCACCTGTAGTTCCAGTTACTTGGAAGGCTGAGGCGAAAGGATCGCCGGAGCCCAGCAGGTTGAGGCTGTGGTGGCTGGGAGCGGCCACTGCACTCCAGTCTGGGTGACAGAGTGAGACTCCAAATCAAAAAGAAAAGCCAATTTGGAGGAAAAAAGACAAAATCTACTTGCCACTCATAGTAAGTGGTAAACTGATAATGTATGTTTTTAGAATGCTTCAGAACATGCCAAAGGCTATATCCTATTTCAGTAGACACTGGGAGTTCATCTTCCCATTTCTTTTTTATTTTTAAAAATGGCTTATTGCTTAATCTTTTGAAAATACATCTTGACTTATTGATTTTCTGAGGCAAGTTCTGTCGCACAGACTGGTTGCAGTGGCACAATCACAGCTCACTACAGCCTTGACCTCCTGGGCTCAGGTGATCCTGCCTCAGCTTCTCAAGAATCTGGGACTACAAGTGTGCACCACTACATCCGGCTAATGTTTTAAATTTTTTGTAGAGATAAGGTCTCCCTATGTCATTCAGGCTGGTCTTCAATTCCTGGCCTCATGATTCTCCCACCTTGGCCGCCCAAAGTGCTGGAATTATAGGCATGAGCCACCATGCCCAGCAAAAATACATTTGAAGAAGCAGTTCTTACTATGATGGGGGAATGTGGGAAAGTAAAACTTACCTGAAGTAGCTATTGAATCCACTAAGTCCTTGGACAACACAAAGGGAAACGCATGGGCAATTGATGTTTTGCCCAAATAGCTTTCTCAAGTAATTATTAGGAATAGCTGCGGTTAGTTGGGTGCTGTCTGATACCCTGTAAAGATATTATCTACAATTTATAGGTGAAGAAACCTTATTTGCTCAGTGATCCCAAAGTCTGTTTATTTAAGACACAACTGACATCAAAGATTTGAACTCCTTTGCCATGCTAATGATTGTTTCTTTATACATTAATTACAAATTTCTTAGCTCACCTGGTGAGTTTTATTTGAAAATGTCTGTTGTTTTGCAAAACAGGATTTTTTGTTCAGATCATTATACCTTAGGCTTTTTAGTGTTTTTGTTCCCAAATTTTGTAATAATTACCTGATTTATACAACTCAGAGGCAAAAAGGGTAGTAAGGACGCGGGTTCAGACAAGAAAAGTGCTCGAAAGGCCAGTCAGGGATGGAGCCAAGCCTGAACCCCTTGTCATCACTCAGTTGTGTTTCTGAGACGTTCCACATTGCATATGATACTCCCTGCTGTGTACCAGTCCACATCTCTGCCCTCCTCCGTGTTTCCCGAGCTCCCTACACACTTCGTGCTGCACCTGCACCTTTGTGCACACGTGCTGGAGTGTCCTTGGGGTAGAAGTCAGACTGGACCTGCGGGACTTAGGCCATGCGCCTCTCAATTTGAGCCAGGTTTTGCCAATTTGCGTTTCCACCAGCGACATGATCGTCTAATGCCTCACATATTGTTCACATTCACTATCACCCACCTTGTGCCAGTTTGAGGAATGAAATGACATCTCACCGACTCAATTCATATTTCCTGATTGTTGCTGGGATGAGTGACTTCTCCTGTGTTGGGTCGGACGGGTTTCATCCTTGCATGTCTGTGTGCAGTGTCAGTAGGTATTAACCTTTTTCTCTTTGGTGTGGGACTTCTCCGCGTCCCCTCTAGGTACTGGAGGCTTCATATCTTCCTCCAATCTGACTTTTTTTCACTGTGGTTGTGGTATTTTTAAAATAACCTTAATCATCAGAACAGTTGGATTTACAGGAGAATTGTGAGGCTAGCCCAGGGCGTAGTGAACACCCACAGCCAATTCCCTGCTGGGGACATGTTAGTGAGGCTCATGCTGTAACTTACCAACACTGATTGGTTACTAACTAAAGCCCACATGTCATTCACATTTCCTTGGTTTCTACCTAACGTCTTTTCTTTGTTCCAGGACCTGACATCCCATTTTGCACTGTATCTCCTTAGGCTCCCGGGTTGTGACAGCTTCTCAGCCGTTGGTGATGGTATCTTCTATATCAATTTTCCATTTTAATGTAAGCAAACACCAATCTTTTCCTTTATATTTGGACATGAAGAAAATCCTCCACACTCTGATACCATAATATTCCTCTATGTTTTCTTCTAGAATTTTAATTTTGCTTGTTGCGTATGGTGTTAGGAAGGAATGAGAACATTTCTTTCCCCACGACCACACTTGCATGCTGGGAAACTGATTGTTCCAGTATGGTGTTTTGGAAAAGGTTCTCCCTTTGGATTTGTCTAGCAGTGTTTCTGACACCTAGTTCCTATATGTGAGTATTTTTTGGTTCAATATTCTATCCTGGTTTGTGTATTTATTTTCATGCCAATCATACACTTAAAAAAATTCATCCATGAGCCAGGTGTGGTGGTACCCACCTGTAGTCTCAGCTGCTGGTAGGTTGAGGTGGGAGGATCACTTGAGCCCAGGAGGTCAAAGCTGTAATGTGGGATGATTGTGCCTGTGAATTGCCACCATACTCCAGCTTGGGTAACACAGCAAGACACTGTCTCTATTTAACAAAAAAAGTAAATAATTCACCCAGTATGTATTTATGAGCACCTTTTATGTGACAGGCACTGTTTTGGGCACAAGGAATGCTATGATAAATCAAATTTTTACCCTCAATGGAACTTACATTTAAGTAAATCTTCCTTTATGACTTTAATTCTTGTTTATGATTGGCCTTTGATTCTTCCATTTAAAATATAAGGTCACCTTGTCACGCTTCATTTTGATGGAATTTTGATAGAAATGTCATGATTTGGAATTACCCACTTAAGGATCATCCCAATTGAACATGACATCTAACTCCATGGAAGTTGTCTTTGATGTTCATAAAGTTTTATCATTTTAAAGTGAGTGGTCAGGCACATGTTAGATTTGTTTTTGTTGCTGTTGTATGAGTTTTTTTTTTTTTTTTTTTAATACTGCATCTTATTTTGAGTAGTAGTCTCACTCTGTTTCCCAGGGTGGAGTGCAGTGGCACATTTACAGCTACCACAGCCTCAACCTGCTGGGCTCAGGCGATTCTTCTGCCCCAGCCTTCCAAGTAGCTAGAACTACAGGCGTGCGCCACCACGCCTGGCTAATTTTTTGGTTTATTGTAGAGATGAGGTCTCACCAAGTTGTCCAGGCTGGTCTTGAGCCTCTGGGCTCAGGCAATCCTCTTGCCTTGGCCTCCCAAAGTGTGGGGATTACAGGCATGAGCCACTGTGCCCAGCTTAATACTGCATGTTATAATTGACTGGCTGAGTACAGGAATCCTGCTGGGTTTTGTATATTAATCTTGATCTGGAAACCTTGCTGAACTACTTATTAGCTTTTGAATTGTCTATAGATTCTCCTGGAATTTCTGGGTAGACAATCAGTATGAATAATGAGAGTTCATACATTTCTAATTTTTTTTACATTTTGAGGTCTCGCCAAGTTGCCCAGGCGGGTCTCGAACCCGTGAGCTCAGGCAATCCACTCACCTCAGCCTCCCAAGGCGTGGGATTGCAGGCTGAGCCACCGAGCCTGGCAGATCTTCTCTTTAATCCAGTCTTTGTGATATGGTTGGTATTTCTGGGTATCAGCTTGATAAACCACACAACAGAGGTCTGCCAGATCATCAATGAAATCAGACAACTGACTGATGTCATATGTGGTGGAGGGGCTGTTAGGATTCATCTTCAGATGTTCTTCATTCATTTTACAAATGCCTTTAATGCACTGGTTCACAGACTCAGTCACCATACGTCCTACCTGCCGGCCTCTTGGTGGGCTGCACAAGCAAAGTGGTGTGAGACATTGCACCAAATTCTCCTCACTGCAGCCTGTGCTGCCAAGCAGCAGTGTCGTGTGCAGCCAGTCCCTGTGAGAGGAGCCCTCCTCGAGTCACTTCTAACTTCAGTCTCTCCTTTCTCTACTTCTCCTGGATGTACATAAGATTTCCTTTGAACATTTCCATCCCTTCTTTTTTTGTCACCAAAATACTATTTTCTCAATATTTTTGTGCCAAACGCCTCTAGTTATTAAACTATATTCATTTTTACATTTATTTATTCATTTTAAATATGTGGGGTTAGGTATGCAAAAGTTCATTATGCAGGTACCCTTGTTGATGAGTGTGTTCCCCCTCCTCCGCAGTTGCTCACTACTGCCAGTCCAGCCCCTGCTCTCCCCAGGCAGTTTTCCACTGCTGCCAAACCCTTTCTTATAGTATTGTGATAGTTGTTCAAGGTCCGCTTATGAGTGAGAACATGTGATACAACGTTCTTTGTTTCTGTGATAGATCACTCAGAATTATCGCCTCAAAGTCCATCCAAATTGTTGTGAAGTTCATAATTTTGTCTTTCTTTATGGCTGCATAGTATTCCATTGTGTATATGTACTCCATTTTTAAAATCCAGTCCTCTTTCAATGGGCAGCATTGTTGGTTCCATGTTTTTTGCTATTGTGAATAGTGTTGCAATAAACATGCATGTGCAGGTATCATTTTCATAGAGCCATCTGAGTTCCTCTGGGTATGTACCCAACAAAGGGATTGCAGAGTCGTATGGGAGGTAGATTTTTCTATCTTTTAGGAAACGCCACACTGTTTTCCACAGACGCTGTACTAGTTTACACTCCCACCAACAGTGTGGAAGTGTTCCCTTTTCACAGCATCCTCTCCGGCATCTGTTGTTTTTTGAGTTATTGATGATGGCCATCCTGACTGGAGTTATGTGGTATCTCAGTAAGATTTGAATTTGCATTTCTTTGATGATTAGTGACCAAGTAGGCTCTATCTCCAGGATGCAGGACTGGTTCAACATCCACAGGACCATAAACGTAATTAAATACATTAAGAGATGTAAAGACAAAAGTCATATGATTCTATCATTAGACGTGGAAAAAGCTTTTGATAAAATATAGCACCCCTTCTTGACAAAAACCCTCAAATGTCAAGGCATAGATGGAATATACCTCAAAATAGTAAGAGCCATCTATGAGAAACCCACAGCCAACATACTGCTAAACAGACAGAAATTGGAACCATTTCTCCATAAAACTAGAACAAGACAAGGATGCCCACTCTCCTCTCCCGTTCAACATAGTGTTGGAAGTCCTAGCTAGAGCAATCAGACAAGAGAAGGAAATCAGAGGTATCCAAATAGGAAGAAAGGATGTCAAGTTATCTCTCTTTGCAGACGACATGATTCTATTTTTCGAAAACCCAAGAGAATCTATCAGAAACCTCCTTGTACTGATAAAGGACTTTGACAAAGTCTCAGGGTATAACATAAATGTGCAAAAGTCAGTTGCGTTCCTATAAACCAGCAATAAATAAATAGAAACCCAAATAAAAAGCACAATTCCATTCACAGTAGGCACACACAAAAATGAAACACCTTGGCATCTTCCTTATTAGAGAAGTCAAAATTTTTTACAATGAAAACTACAAAACACTGCTCAAAGAAATCAAAGATGACACAAACAAATGGAAAAATATTCCATGCTCATGGATTGGAAGAATTAACATTGTTAAGATGTCCAGCCTACCCAAGGCAATCTACAGATTTAAAGCAATACTCATTTTTATATTTTAAAAAATTGTCTGTAGACTTTATAGCCTGCAAGCTGGCCTTCAAACTAA
>CAUYQG010167264.1:0-26681 GCA_963574415.1 Tarsius wallacei
CACTACCACGCCCGGCTAATTTTTTGATTTATTGTAGAGATGAGGTCTCGCTTGCCCAGGCGGGTCTCGAACCCGCAGGCTCAGGCAATCCACTCACCTCAGCCTCCCAAAGGCGCAGGATTACAGGCTGAGCCACCGAGCCCAGCGATATCCTTGAATATTAATTCTTTCCATCCATTCACTCAGATTTTCTCTTATGTTTTTCAGTAATACTTCATAGTTTTCTTTCAATAAGTTTATTTCTAGGTATTTTATAAGTTTTGTTTCTATTGTTGATAGGATGTTATCTATTTTCTAATAGAGTCTGCAGTAGATATGAAAGCAAATGATCTTTGTTTTTTGCTTTACCTATATATAGGCACCCTTCTGAACCCCATAGTTCATTCTAAAATGTTTTTATTATTTTTATTTTTAGACGTATAATCATATAACATGTGCCACATAATGATGTTTCAGTCAATGAGAGACTACATATAGAACGGTGGTCCCATAAGGGTATGATGGAGCTGAAACATTCCTAACATCTATAGCTGTCCTAACATTACAGCACAACCCAATACTTATGTGTTTGTGGTGAGGCTAAGGTAAACAAACGTGCTGTGGTGTCAGTCATACAAAAGCATAACACATACAATGAGTATAGTACATAATACTGGGTAATCATAACAAATGACTGTTACTGCTTTATGTATTTACTATATCATTTTTTAATCATTATTTTAGAGTGTATTTCTCATATATGTATATATATATATTTCTTATATATATATATCTTTTTAAGGATGTGAGGTACAATTTAGGATTAGGTATAGAAGTGGTCATCGTAAAGGTAAAGTTTGGGCCTCCCTTTGGTCCCCACTTTGCCTGGTTTGAGATCAGGTACCCTTATTAATGTTATGTGCCTCCCCCGACTCCCATCCCCTGGCAGTTTCCAGCTACTGCCAATCCCTTTCTTATAGTATTACGGTAAATGTTCAGGGTCCGCTTATGAGTGGTACTCAGTTCTTTGTTATTTATATTTTTAAAAGGTCAACTGTAGAACAGCCTCAGACAGGTCCTTCAGGAGGTATTCTAGAAGAAGGCATTGTTATCATAGCTGACAGTTCCATGTGTGCTCCTGAAGACCTTTCAGTGGGACAAGATGTGAAGATGGAAGACAGTGATATTGATGAACTTGATCCTGTGTAGGCCTAGGCTAATGTGTTTCTTAGTTTTCAACAAAAAAAAAACTTTAAAAATTAAAAAAATTTTAAATAGAACAAACTTACAGTATAAGGATATAAAGAAAGAAAATATTTTTGTACAGTTATATGATGTGTTTGTGTGGGGTTTTTTTGTTGGTTTTTTTTTTTTTTTTTTGAGTTGGAGTCTCACTCTGTCGCCCAGACTGGAGTGCAGTGGCCGCTCCCGGCCACTGCAGCCTCAACCTGCTGGGCTCCAGCGATCCTTTCGCCTCAGTCTTCCAAGTAGACAGAATTACAGGCACATGCTACCACGCCCGGCTAATTTTTTGATTTATTGTAGAGATGAGGTCTCACCAAGTTGCCCAGGTGGGTCTCGAACCCGCAGGCTCAGGCAATCCACCCACCTCAGCCTCCCAAAGCTCAGGATTACATCCTAAGCCACTGAGCCCAGCTGTGTTTGTGTTTTAAGCTGTGTTATTACAACAAAAGAGTCAAAAAGTGTTTTAAAATTAAAGTTTTTATAAAAGTTACAATAAGCTAAGTTTAATTAATTATGAAGAAAGGAAAATATTTTTAATAAATGTAGTGCAAACTAAGTGTACAGTGCTTATATTCTACACTAGTGTACAGTAACATCCTAGGCCTTCATAGTCACTCACTACTTAGCAACTTACCCAGAGCAATTTCCAGTCCTGTAAGTGTCCATTCATGTACATTCATGGTAAGTGTCCTATATAGGTGTACCATTTTTTACCTTCTACATCTTATTTTTACTGTACTTTTTCTATGTTTGGATATGTTTAGATACACAAATACTTACTACTGTGTTACAATTCCCTACTGTATTCAGCATAGTAACATACTATACAGGTTTGTAGCCTAGGAGCAATAAGCTCTACCATATAACCTAGGTATGTAGTAAGCTATACCATCTGGCTTTGCATGCGTACACCCTACGATGTTCACACAACGATGAAGTCACCTAATAATGCATTTCTCAGAACATATCCCTGTCATGAAGCAACACATAACTGTAACCATTATTTTTCAAGTCCATTCCAGTTATTTACTTCTAACTCTTTATTGTGTTTTATGCTCTTTCCACGACTAGAGAGCAATTACAAAATAGGGGTGGGAACAGGCATCATGATCTTTAATGGGTTTTCCTCTAATGTTGCAATATTGCTTATGATGCTGAATGTTGGTACAAAATAATTAATCCTCAGCATGTAAAGAAAACACACTCCTATTCTTAAGAAAATTGCTTAATTTTATCAAAAGTCTTTCTTGGTGCCCTTTTTTCCGGAACTATTGTGATTATTTGCAAATATGGAAAAATTCTGTATAAATGGAATGAAAATTATTGACCATAATATAATTTTTAACTGACTGGTAGATTTTATTTGCAAATATATCACTTCTATTTCTCTTAGGATATACCCATGATATGTGTTCATAATGGGCATATCCTCGAAGAAGTTGGTTGTTATCTTTGTTGGGATTGGTATAAGATAATGTTCACTCAGGAAATTAAATTACAAATTTTCCAAGTATTTTAATGGTTAGAAGTAACTTAAAAGCATAAGAATAATCTCTTCTTTAGTCGTTTGAAAATAATCAACATAAAAAGACCTTGAGCCTTTTTTTCTTAAGATGACTGTTTGAAACTTTTTGGGTCATTTATTTCGTTTTCTCTTGACACAATTTTTCATTATTATTGGTATATAATTTTTTCATAATTATTGGTATATAATATTAACTAGTAATTTCTTAACACATTTTAAAATTTTTTCTACATATTTAGTCATATACTATTCTGATTCCTACATTGCGATTTTTTTCTTTATTATGTTTTCCAAGTTTTAGTAAACTTGGTTTTCTCAAAATCCTAGATCTTGGATCAATTTATTAAATTATACTACTATTAGAAGATATTAATTTCTGCTTTTACTAATTCACTCAACCTGTTTTCTTTGGGACTATATTGTTAACTATTTCCGATTTCTTGAGTTGAAATACAGTTCATTTATTTTCATTAATCCTTACTACTAAAGCATTTAAGACAATGAATTTAATTCTATTATTGCTTTGGCAGCATCCAATAAATTTTGGTATGTAGTGTTCTTGTTGTTATCTTCTAAATTATATGTAATTGAAATTTTAATATCATAATATTATATAGAAACTATTAGGGGAAATTATCTTGTTGCTTTAGTTTTTTGTTTGATTGGAGTTTAGCTATTGTTATTTGCTGTCTAAGTCAAATTTCAAAGACGTTGGTTATTTTCCTCTTAAGTTAAACTTTTATTATTAATTTCCAATTGTATTATTGTATCATCAGAGAAAACAAGCTATACCATGTAAGCTTTGGGGAGTCTGTTGAGATGTTTGCTTGAGACGTAGAAATTACTTGGAAAAGAACTAACATGTACTATAGCATACGTTATACATGTACATGTTAAGTTGCTATGAAGTTCACGTTTGTCCTTCTTTATGACTGCATATTATTCCCTTGTGTACATGTACCACATTTTTTTAATCCAGTCCAGTTTCGATGGGCAGCATGGTTCATTCCACGTTTTTGCTATTGTGAATAGCATATATTTACTAAAGTCACCTAATTCTTTTCTTTTTTTTTGAGTTGGAGTCTCACTCTGTCACCCAGACTGGAGTGCAGTGACACACTCCCAGCCACCCGCAGTCTTGATTTGCCGGGCTCCGGCAATCCTTCCGCCTCAGCCTTCCAAGTAGCTGGAATTACAGGCGCATGCTACCACACCCAGCTAATTTTTTATTTATTGTACAGATGAGGTCTCACCAAGTTGCCCAGGCAGGTCTCAAACCCGCGGGCTCAGGCAATCCATCACCTCAGCCTCCCAAAGTGCTGGGATTACAGGCTGAGCCACCGAACCTGGCTCTAATTCTTTATATAATTCAAATCCTCTATATATCTGTGGCTTGCTGACTCATTCAATCAAAACAAGAAGCATTCAAGTTGATTATTGCCACTTTTTTTCTGTTGATTTATGTGTTTCCAACAATTTTACTTTATATATTTCAATATGATGCCCATGATGCATAGAAATATATCATGCATATCCCTTTTGTGAATTTTACTCTTTGTCATTATATGGTAACTAGTGATTTGTTGGTCAACTGGCTTTGAAGAAAATTGCAAATTCTGTAGTGTAAACGCTTCCACCATGGCTAATTTCAAAAATGTGAGGTCAATGAACTCCGAGTTGGAACAAGATGAACAAAACTGGCTGTCACAGCCAGTACAAGCCAGTTCCAACATACCACTGAAAGGAAGTCTGTTAGGCTTTATGCCCTTTGCCTTCGACTGTTTTAAGACTAAGGACTTGTTTTTGCATGTTTGTTTGTTTGCATCTAATTGATATAGCTTTGCCCGTTCATTCATTTTTTAGCCATACTCCAGCACTTTTTAAAATAAATATGTCTACTGCAAAGCACATTTTGTTTGAAAACCCATTCTGAGATACATTATCTTTCATTAGGCTGGTTTAACATATTTACGTTTATTGTTTTTGCTGAGATATTTGGTCCTACATGTTTTGTTTTGTTTTATGCTTTTTCTTTTTTCTTTTTTCTTTTTTTGCACCCTATGCACCTGTTTATTTATTTATTTATTTACTTAAAAAATGTGGGATACAATTCAGGATTAGGTATACAAATGGTCATTGTACAGGTAACGTTCAGGTCTTTCATCCCCACTTCATCTGGGTTGAGATCAGGTACCCTTATTGATGAAGTGTGCCCCCGCCCCCATCCCCTAGCCATTTCCCACTACTGCCAATCTCTTTCTTATAGTATTATGATAATTGTTCAGGGTCCACTTGTTTCTGTGATAGATCACTGAGTATTTTAGACTCTACATTCATCCAAGTTGCTGAGAAGTTCATAATTTTGACCTTCTTTTTTTTGAGTTGGAGTCTCACTCTCACCCAGACTGGAGTGGCCACTCCTGGCCACCACAGCCTCGACCTGCTGAGCTCCAGCAATCCTTCCGCCTCAGCCTTCCAAGTAGCTGGAACTACAGGCATGCGCTACCACACCCGGCTATTTTTTTTTTTTTTTTTTATTGTAAAGATGAGGTCTCGCTTGCCCAGGCGGGTCTCGAACCGTGGGCTCAGACAATCCACTCACCTCAGCCTCCCAAGGCACGGGATTACAGGCTGAGCCACCAAGCCCGGCTTGACCTTCTTTATGGCTGCATAATATTCCATTGTGTGTATGTACCATATTTTAAAAATCAGTCCACTTTTGATGGGGAGCATTGTTGGTTCCATGCTTTTGCTATTGTGAATAGTGCTGCAATAAATATGTGTATGCAGGTATCTTTTTTGTAGAATGCTTTGAGTTCCCCCGGGTATATTTCCAGTAAGGGGATTGCTGGGTCATATGGAAGGTCAATTTCTAGCTCTTTCAGAAATTATCACACTCATTTCCAAAGAGGTTACACTAGTTTGCATTCCCACCAGCAGTGTGGAAGTGGTCCTTTTTCTCAGCATTCTTGCCAGTTTCTGCTGTTTGTTTTATTAATGATGGCCATTCTTACTGGGACTAGGTGGTATCTCAATGTGGTCTTGATTTGCATTCCTGTGATGATTAGTGAAGCTGAGCACTTTTTCATGTGTCTGTTGGCTGCCCATATATCTTCTTCTGAGAAGTGTCTATTCATGTCTTTTGCCCACTTTTTAATAGGACTGTTTGTTTTTTTTTCTTTCTGCACGTTTCATTCCTTGTAGATTCTGGATGTTAGACCTTTGTCAGATATATAGTTGGCAAATACTTTTTCCCATTCTGTAAGCTTTCTCCCTGCTTTCTTGATGGTTTCTTTTGCTTTGCAGCTTTGCAGTTTAATGAGGTCCCATTTGTCTATCATCTCTTATGGCATGGATACCAGGGGTTTTGATCAGGAATTGGTTGCCTACTTCAATTTCTGTAAGGGTGTCTCCTGCATTTTTAAAATTTGTATAGTTTGAGGTTTTACAATTAGGTCTTTGATCCACTTAGAGTTGATTTTTGTAAATGATGATAGGTAGGGGTCCTGTTTCAATTTTCTGCATGTGATCAGTCAGTTTCCCCAGCACCATTTACTGAAGAGGTTCTCCTCTCCCCAGTGGCTGTCGGTGGAGGCATTATCAAAGATGAGTTGATTGAGAAATTGAGGTTTTGCTTCCAGAAACTCTATCCCATTCCATTGGTCCATATGCCTATTCTTGAACCAATACTAGGCTGTTTTGATTATTATAGCCTTATAGTAAAGCTTAAAGTCTAGAAGTGTGATACCTCATGCTTTGCTTCTTTTGCTAAGGATTGTTTTAGCTATTTGTGGTCATTTATGTTTCTACACGAATTTCTGTATTGTCATTTCCAGGTCTGAGAAGAATAATGTTGGTAATTTAATGGGTATTGCTTTGAATCTGTAGATTGTCTTTGGTAGGATGAACATCTTAACAATGTTGATTCTTCCTATCCATGGGCATGGACTATTGTTCCATTTGTTTGTGTCTTCTTGGATTTCTTTGAGCAGAGTTTTATGATTTTCATTGTGAAGTTTTTTCACTTCTCTGGTTAGGAAGATGCCAAGGTATTTCTTTCTTTGTGTGGCTATTGTGAATGGGATTGTGCTTTTTATTTGGTTCTCTGCCTATTTGTTGTTGGTGTATAGGAATGCAACTGCCTTTTGCACATTTATTTTGTACCCCAAGACTTTGCCAAAGTCCTTTATCAGTGCAAGGAGGTTTTTGACAGATTCTCTTTGATTTTTGAGGTATAGGATCATATCACCAGCAAAGAGGGATAACTTCTTCTTTTCCTATTTGGATACCCCTGATTTCCTTCTTTTGTCTAATTGTTCTTGCTAGGATTTCCAACACAGTGTTGAACAGGAGGGTTAAGAGTGAGCAGCCTTGTCTTGTTCCGGTTTTCAGGAAAAATGCTTCCAGTTTCTGTCCATTTAGCAATATGCTGGCTGTGGGTTTACCACAAATGGCACTCACTATTTTGAAATATGTTCCTTATATGCCTAGGTACTCGAGGGTTTTTGTCAAGAAGGGATACTAGATTTTATCAAAGGCTTTTTTCTCCATCTAACGATGTAATCATGTGTTTTGTTTTTACATTTGTTGATGTATTTAAGTACATTTGTAGTCTTGTGATGTCGAACCAGCCCTGCATCCTGGGGCCTACTTGGCCATGGTGGATGATTTTTGAGATGTATTGTTGGATCCTATTTGCTAGAATCTTGTTGAGAATTTTTACATCTATGTTCATTATGGATATCAGCCTGTGGTTATTTTTTTGTTGGATCTTTACCCAGTTTAGGTATCAGTGTGATGTTAGCTTCATAAAATGACTTGGGGAGAATTTGGTCTTTCTCAGTTGCCTGGAATACTTTCAGTAGTATTGGTATCAGCTCCTTCTTACATGTTTTGTAGAATTCTGCTTGAAAGCCATCTGGTTCCAGGCATTTTTTTTTTTTTTTTTTTTTTTTGGTAGGTAGTTTTCTTATGATGAAGCCAATTTTCTGGGTTGTTACTGGTCTATTTAGTGTCTCAATGTCTTCTTGGGAGGTTGTGTGATGTCAGAAAGTCCTCCATTTCATTTAGATTAACAAGTTTGTTTCCATACAGTCTCTGATAATCTTTTTTATTTCTTCAGAGTTAGTTGTAATTTGATATTTTGCATTTCTGATTGTGTTTTTTTGTTTGTTTGGTTGGTTTTTTTTAGTTGAAGTCGCACTCTGTCGCCCAGACTAGAGTGCAGTGGCATGTTCCCAGCCACCGCAGCCTCGACCTGCTGAACTCCGGCGATCCTTCCACCTCAGCCTTCCAAGTAGCTGGAACTATAGGCATGCGCTACCACGCCCGGCTAATTTTTTTGATTTATTGTAGAGATGAGGCCTCACCAAGTTGCCCAGGCGGCTCTCAAACCCGCAGGCTCAGGCAATTCACTCACCTCAGCCTCCCAAAGCGCAGGATTACAGGCTGAGCCACCGAGCCCAGCTACATATATTTTTCTAGTTTTTATTTGTAGTATCCGTTACCTTTATATTTTTCAACACATTCTGAAGTATGTATTTCTCTAATTGCCAGATCAATAATGAAAAGGTATTCTTTAAGCTTCTCATATTTTTCAGAAATTTAAGACTCAGAGAAGGGTTGTGATTTCTTAAAATGCCAAAAACAATTGAAAGAGAGTACTCAAAGCAATTGTTTCGGCATTTGGTTATATTATTTAAGGTTTTAACTCCAGATTATTATGATTACTTTGTATTATTTATGTATTTTATAGACCTAACAATATCCTTTTTCAAGAATAAGACATTTGTATTCAGTTTTATAATCGCACCAAAACAGTAACATATACTATCTGTAACTTAATCTTGGAGCTAGAACCAACCTTTTATAACAGAAAGGTGGTAGAGCATAATGATTAAGAGCAATGAGTGAGTTCAAATACTGGTTGTGTAGCCTTAGATTAACCTTACTTAACTTCTCTGTCCCTCTCTCCTCATCTGTAAAATGGGCATATTAATGGCGCATACTTCTTAATGTTGTGGGAAGTTTAAATCAGTTAATGTGTCTTAGAATACTGTCTGGCACACAGTGAATACCTGATATGTTTCCTATTATTATTATTAATATTATTGGACCTTTTTTTTTGAGTTGGAGTCTCACTCCGTCGCCCAGGCTGGAGTGCAGTGGCACACTCACGGCCACCCCAGTGTGTCGACTTGCTGGACTCCGGCAATCCTTCCGCCTCAGTCTTCCAAGTAGCCAAACTATAGGCATGTACTACCACACCCAGTAATAGAAGTCTTTAAAATGTATATATGTGGTATATTTTCTAAACCTTGTATATTTGGGGCTAAGAATATTCAAGGGTGTTTTTCCGTTACCTTTATCTAGCAAAGACACTAAGGCTTTAAACTATTGGATCACAACTATTGTCCTTCAAAATCCCACAGATGCTTCATTACTTTCTGAAATTTAATGTAGCTAAGAAGTCTAAATTCAAGAGTATTTTTGTTTCTTCGTAGATAATCAAGTTTTTCTATGTGATTTTTTTAGAGTTTTAAAATTTTCATTGCAATTCAATCTTTTTTCAGGATGTCTATGTGTGTTTCTCTTGTTCAAAAAAAGTTATCTTTCTCACATATTTGGGTTTATTCCTTTCCACTTATTCTGTCCTCTACTTCGAAGGCACCAATTATTAATATTCTGGTTCTCCATTCTCTGTTATCCTGTTATCCACCTCGATTATTTTATCTCACATTTTTCATCCTCTTTTCCCCTCTGCATTCTTACAGAGACTTTAACATTTGTCTTGCAAAACAATATGATTTTCTGATGTAAAATAACATGTTCTCCATTGCCTCTTTTTGTTTCTAAGTACTGCTATTACAATTTTAGGGTTTTTTCTATCCTGCCATATCTCTACATTTTTCTTTTCATCTCATCCTATAGTCTTTTCTTTTATTCATGTTGCTTTAGTCCTACTGAAGATGTCAAAGAATTTTTTTTTTTTTTGAGTTGGGGTCTCACTCTTTTGCCCAGACTGGAGTACAGTGGCCACTCCTGGCCATCGTAGCCTAGACCTGCTGGGCTCAGGCGATCCTTCTGCCTCAGCCTTTCACTAGCTGGAACTACAGGCGCGCGCTACCACACCCAACTAATTTTTTTTTTTAATTTATTGTAGAGATGAGGTCTCACCAAGTTGCCCAGGCGGGTCTCGAACCCACGGGCTCAGGCAATCCACTCACCTCAGCCTCCAAAAGCGCGGGATTACAGGCTGAGCCACCAAGTCTGACTCAAAGAATTTTTTGAATTGTAATCCTGGAGATGGACATTGATCATTCTTAGCAGTATGCATTTCCTTGAGTCTTCCTCATTCACAGTAGTTTAACAGAACTTACTGTCCTTCAACAAAGGGAGCTATATCTACCCTTAGAGTTTGTCAAAAGACATGGTGAATTAATTGCACTAGCTCCATTCTACATGTGTGTGACAATCTAGTCTCGACCATTAGAGAACCATTAATCTACATAATCCTTGTCTAGTTTTCTGAGCTTCTGAGTCAATGATTTCCAGCACATATTTCTTCTCTGCATTTCCTACAGTGCTTCACTTGTGGGGTCTTTAGAGTACAATGGGGCTCCACAATTCCTCATTTTGTTTTCTACTCAGGTATTGTCAGTGCCTCTCTGAATTCAAGTGGGTACAAGATAATGAATGTGAAGAGCAGCAGAGAAGATATTAGCTCCCCTAGTATCTACATTTTAGGTTGACACTTATACACAGTCGAGTCTCAGAGACACGAGAAGGAAAGAGCATGAAGTACCTTCCTAACATTTTCCAGTTATCTCTGTTTTAGGTGGCCAGAATGGCATTTGTCTTTATCTGGGCAGTTCTTTTTTATGGTTAGTATAACTTCACTTTAAATTTTGGCACCTATTTCAAAACCAAAATGAGATACCACCTCACACCCGTCAGGATGGCTATCATTAGAAAGTCAAAAAGCAACAGGTGTTGGCAAGGCTACAGAGAAAAGGGAATGCTTCTACACTGTTAGTGGGAATGTAGCTAGTTCAATCTTTGTGGAAAGCAGTGTGTCAATTTCTCAAAGAACTAAAAATTGAGCTACCATTTGACCCAGCAATCCCACTCCTAGGAATATACCCAGAGGAACATAAATCACTCTCCCAAAAAGACACCTGCATGCATGTACTTATTGCGGCACTATTCACAATAGCAAAAACATGGAACCAACCCTGATGCCCACTGAAAGTGAACTGGATAAAGAAAATGTGGTACATATACATGATGGAATAGTATGCAACCATAAAGAACAAAATCATGTCATTTGCAGCAACATGGATGCAGCTGGAGACTACCACTTTAAGTGAACTATCACAGAAACAAAAAAAACTGAATACCGCATGTTTTCAATCACAAGTGGGCACTAAACGTTGAGCATGCAGGCACAAAGGTGGGAAGAACAGACACTGGGCACTGCTAAAGGAAGGAGGAAGTGAAGGGGAATAACGGGCACAATTTCCCTTTGGGTATCACGGTCACTACTGACAGGGGAGAGGGCATTCTAGAAGCCCAAACTTCTCCTTCACACAATTTAGATATGCAACAAATCCTTACATGTACCCCACAACTTTTTTCAATAAAAAAAATTTTTTTAAGTTAACATCACCAGTAACGGAAAAAATCAGCATGGTATGCTGCTTGATAGGATAGTGAGAAGAACCACAGCAGTACTTCTGTCTTATTTTGTCAAGGATAAGTAATGTGAAATTGAGCGACATTCTAAAAAATGACCGACCTGTGATCTTTAAGCATGAAGGTTTTCGTATTCCAAGAAACCATTTCAGATTGAAGAAGACTAAAGAGATATAACAACTAAATACAGCAAGTCATTTTGGACTGGATTATTTTGCTGAAATGGACATTATTGGACAAATTGATGAAGCTTGAATGGAGTCTGTGAATTAGATGGTAGCTTCTGTATCGATGTTAATTTGTTTATTTTAATGATTACATTAAGTTTATAAAAGAAAGTGTCCTTGTCTGAGGAATTGCATAGTGAAGTATTCAGGGGAGATAAGGTATCATTTAGGCAACTTATAAATGGTTCAGGAAAAATATTCTGTAAATTTGATAAGCTTTTCCATAAGTCTGAGATTGTTTCAAAATAAAAACTATCTTTGGTAAAAAAATTAAAATTAAATAAATGTTGGCACTTAGTTGTCTGCTTTATTTATTTATTTATTTATCTATTTATTTATTTTTGAGTTCAAGTCTCACTCTGTCACCCAGGCTGGAGTGCAGTGCTACATTCATAGTCACTGCAGCCTTGACCTGCTGGGATCAGGTGATCCTTCCACCTCAGCATTCCAAGGAGCTGTAACCACAGGCATGCACCACTATGCCTGGCTAATGTTTTTGATTTATTATGAATCAAATGATTTTTCCATGTCGTCCAAGCTAGTCTTGAATCCCTGGGCTCAGGCAATCCTCTTGCCTCCACCTCCCAAAGCGCTGGGATTATAGGTATGAGCCACCGTGCCCAGCTCTGTTTTTAATGTTCATAGATGTTTCAGTAAATCTTTGGTGACAGCTGTAGTGGAGCCTATTGGCCAGTCACTGTTTTAAAGTAAGATATCATTTGAACCAAAACTCTTTTTTGCATAACTTGACCAAAATAGAAAGCTCAGGGATCCTGACTTCTTAATTTTACAGCTATTCCATTTTTGACTCCATAACATTTATAAAGAACCCAAAGTCATAAGCCTCATGCAACCGCAGATTCCTGTAACTAAGAACAAACTGCCACTAGCTTCATTTCTGGAGCTATTTAAACATGAACCTTTTATGGAAAAGGGAGTGAGATATTCCTATGGTACCAGGTTCTCGTATTACAGAGGATGTGACTGACTACAGATGATGGTCTCCTCTTACATTTTTAGGCTCCAACATCACCACAAGCACCATCACCACCATTTCCCAATGCCCTCAACACCTGACTCTTCTAGAATATGGCTCTTCTCTGAAATCACATCAACCAGGTCAGAGCAGCCCTGTACCCAACTCCCACGTGCCCAGCTGCGACCTGGCTGGGGTCTGCTGAAAGGGCTGGACACAAAATGGTCTCCCAGGGGAACAACAGTTCCCACACAGCATTCCAAGGACACACATGCTTTAAACTAAAATGGGGACAGAATTGTTCACAGCCAGTTATAAAGAGGGAGAAAGAACTCCCATGTAAGAGAGGTAGTAAGCATAGGCGCGCTCAGAAACACGGAAAAGGACATTTCTCTATCGGTGACAATGCCTATTATATGACATTCAAACACCACAAGTGCTATTCAGCTGCTTGTAAGTCACGAAAGGTGAGTGAAAACACTTATCTTCTTTGTAGAAAGGGAAAAGGAGGTGGAGAATCCTTCACACAAAGACCCACTTTGACTTAAAATACAGGGTAAGCAGTATTAGAAATCTATGTGCACAAAGCCCACCTATTAAGATTCTGAACAAACAGGAGCCTCAATACCACAAGGCTCTGTTGTTAATATGTGGTTAGTTATGTCAAGGACACTAAACAAAGCTGCTTTTCATGTGTCAGTTTGAGCTCTCCCAGTTGATAACCACAGCGACTCCTGGGTCACAACCCCAAACGGGCAGCCATTGTGCAGGGGAAAACAGCAGATGGGCCCCAATGCAGATAGCACCACTAGGAATCCATGCCTTTCAATCCCTGAGCTGGGTCTAAGAAAAATTCAGAAGTAGATTAAGTTTTATTTTGGAGTCCGTTTGTCCTCCTTCCTGTGCCTCCTCCACATATGTGATGGTCACCTGCTCTGCCAGCCCTGAGTCTCACCTGAAGCCACCCTCTCCCCGGGCATGTCCTTGCTCCTGACTCAGATGCCCCAGTAAAGCCTTCTTTCAGGCTCCTGGTTTCTGCCAGCCTAATAACCTACTTGATGCCGGGGCACTGATGGCTGCTGATAGAGTAACCAGTCTTCTTGCCAGATAACAGATGCATTTTGTTCCAGATAAAAGCAGCACTTTAACAGCTGCCTTCAATGCCTAATCATCACTGGGCTGGGAGGTAAACACTGAGATGAGTGACAGGAGATGTCTCCGTTTTTCCTCACATGATGCAGCTGCCCTAAAACAAAACCAATTGTGCTTCGGCCCCCATCACATCACACTTTGGGGACAGTGTTTCCAGGATCCTTCGCTTCCCTTGTGAAGAGTGGGTCCAGCTGAGAGTCTGTGAGGTTGAGGGACAGAAAGTGAGGGCCCACCCAAGCCAGTCATCCTCAGAGCCATTCTGTGGCTCCAACCCTCTAGAGCACAATCCCCCACTTTCCAACCTGAAAGGCAAAGGCAAACTTGCTGCCACCTTTTAAGATCCTGTTCAAAGCAAGCTGCTTCCCAGATGCCCTTGAGAGCAGTTAATTCTGTCTCTCACTGCACTTGTATGGCACTCATAGTCTTACCATCTTGAACCATCCATCCTAGCCAGGGAGGCAAAGCGTTGGCCTTGTCCAGGCAGCCAAAGGCCAATGTGACTCCCCTTCCTCCAATGACCACAGAGCACTCCCGGCCTTTGTAGAAGGGGCCGACTGCTGCGCTGGAAGCAGAGTCATTGTCCAGTGCGTGCGCACAATGAGTCTGCGAGTGAATGGTTATCCAGGCAGAGGAAACAGAGGCCTGCTTCACCTTGCATGGAGTCAAGAGGGAAGCAAGAAAAGATTGGTCTGTGAGACCCACCCCCTGCCACACACACACACTACCCAGCAAGTCAAACGTGCACTAAACACAATGTTTGGTCTCTCCAGTTGACACTGCAAAAAGTCCCTGTCAGCTCTGCTTTTCCACTGAGTGGAATTCATTGTATGCATTGCCCCATTAAGCCGCTTTCAACTTCTGTAAGGGAAAGAGGGGTGAAGGCTGAAGGAAAGGGACCTGAGTTTTCATTCAATGGGATACTAATGGAAATAGAGTGAAAGAGCTTCTTCTGGAAAAAGTAGAAACTACCCCGAACAGGTCTTCAAAAATAACCCCTTCTCCATTCCCACTGCCCTGACCCATTCCAGGCCCATTGTCACTCAGTGGCCAGGACTGTCACAAAACCTTAACTAAAATAGTAGCTGTCGTCCCTGCCCTGGGTTTTGTCTAATTTCACTCTGTCCTTCACAACATTTCCAGAGCCCTTATCTTGGAAGTAAATGTGCTCATGTTGCTTCCTTGTGGCAATCTTCTGCCAGCTCCTCTGCCAGCAGAATAGAGGGTGAGTGTCTCTCTCTGTCTCTAAAACTCCTTCTCCAGCATCATGCCCAAATAATTCCCATTTTGCCCTGAAAGCTTCAGTCACCCTGAGTTTCTTGCTTTTTCCATTAAACATATTAGACTCATTCAGAATTCTAAGTCTGGGATACCTTTATTTTCTGCCCGAAATGCCTCTTTCTGCCTGGGATGACTACGCATCCTTCAGCCACATCACATCCTCTCTGAACTGCTTCTGATGCCCTGCTCCCCTGGGCTGACCGCTACAGACAGTGGTGTAATATTTTCTTCCTGTGTCTCCCTCGACCATGAGCTCCTCCAAAGTGAGGATGCTGTCTTACGATCCTTGTCATTTTTTGATTCCATCTAGCTTAGGGTCTGGAATCAAGTAGAGGCTCAACAAGTGTTTCAATAATAAAGGGACCCAGAGGAAAATAAGCCTTCTCCATTCTTAGATCACTGGCATCATCCACATTTCCAATTTGCATGACTCCTAGATAGTGACCCAGTCCCACACCCCCCATGCCTGTGAGATGCTCCCTCCTGCAGGTTTTCCTGTCTCTCACTTCCCTCCCAACCCACTTGGGCCCTCCCTGGGACTCTTCTTCACACCTAGCATACCATCTCTCCAGATGGATGCTCAAAATTCACCTTCCTCCCAGCAGCCCTCCTTAAGCCTTTCACTCAAGTCTGATCACTCCCCATGACATGTCCCGCCAGATTAAGAAGCATGTTTCATACTGTTATTCTAACCTTAGACTTTTTTTTTTTTGACTCAGGGTCTTACTCATCACCCAGGCTAGAGTGCAGTGGCACGATCATGGCCCACTACAGCCACAACTTCCTGGGCTCAGGTGATCCTCTCACTGCAGCTTCCCAAGTAGCTAGGACTATAGGCATATGCCATCATACCTAGCTAAATTTTTTGATTTTTTTTCTAGAGATAAGATCTAGGCTTGTTGTTGCCTAGGCTGGTCTTGAATTCCTGGCCTTAAGTAATCCCCCTGCTTTGGTCTCCCAAAATGCCGAGATTCCAGGCATGAGCCACCATGCCCAGTTACCGTTAGACTTCCTGAGATTTTTCTTTTCTCTTGAATATATGTATGTTCTAGCTCCCTGATGATAGCTCAGGAATCCTAAGAGCATAGGCTTCTATATCCTCTGACACCTCCTTGCCAATGCACTGCAACAGGTGCAATCATGTTAAAGGCAAAAGGGAGAGGACACAAGCCCATCTGCTCTTTACTTCAGATTTAATTTGGGGACAATTATATGAGTCACCAGAAAATATGGGGGGACCCCAAAAAAGGGAATTACTTTTTGGAGGGCAAGCCCCTTGTAGTACAGGCTTCCCCTGCTAGATAAGTGTTCTAGGAACCCATCAGCATCAATATGCCAACTAGCATTTTGTGAGAGGTTATGTTCGGCTTCAGTGAATTTTTTTTTTTTTTTGGAGATTCTTTCAACACGTTTGCCCATTTCATGATGGGAGATTTACCAGCACACCTGCCCTTAACACCCTGAGTGTTCAGCAGTTTTTAACCAAAACACAGCATGACCCCCAGGCTCCACCCATCCTATTCACTCGATTTCACACTGAACAACTTCTTTTTGTTTCCCTGGATGAAAAAAGTCCTCAAAGAGAAACATTTTGCCGATGTGGAAAAAGTGAAACAAAAAAATGGCAGAAGCACTAAAAGCATCAAAATTGATGAGTTCAAAAATGGTTTTGAGCAGTGGAAAAAGCGTCTCAATAGGTGTATTGCATCAAACGAAGAATACTTTGAAGATGACTGGAGTTTAAATGTGTGAGGGTAAGTTCACAATTTTTTATAAATAAATTTCCATTTTGGGGGTTACTCTCATGTACTTTTCTAGAAAAGTGATTGATTGATTGATTGATTGATTGATTGATTGATTTAGACAGTTCACAAGGCACAGAGTTCTAAGGTAACTAAAGTGTTAGAAACCCCAAACAAACTTAGAACCAAATAAAGATCATCATCTTTGGAAAGACTATATGTCAATTTAGGACACAAGATTCTCTACTCCAGAATTATTTTTTAGATAATTTTGCAGAAAATGTAGCATTCTCCAGATTCCAACTACAATGTCCAGGTGCTTAGCAATTTGTATATTTTCCCCTTCAATTCCCTAGGATAGAGTCAGTCTACTCCAGAGGACATGTGGGTCCTTCGTTTTCTTGGGAAAATTCACTCTTTAATCTCAGAGGTTGCCAGAATCTACTGGACATGAAGAAACAGACACTGAGACAGCCAGCCAGCCCACAAATCTCACCAAATCAAACCCCTGCTGCCACCACCTACCAGTGGGAAATCTAGTAGAAGGGTTTGATATCTGTCAGTAACTCTCAGCAGATGCTTTTTCTTTTGGGGGACATGTCTGAACCTCTGGGAGGCAGATATTTATGTTCCCATAATAGTTTACAATAGTTCTATTGCAGCATATTATACTGTGGTGTAGATAGTTCAGCTACAGGGTATTGCAAGTACAGTCATCCACTGCCAGCTACCTGCTAGGCACCATACATGAGCAGAAGATGGTGAATCACATTGAACAGGTACGAGGCACCCCTGACTCAAGGAGCTTGGACCTTGCCGAGAAGCCAGATGTTGTTTAGATAGCCACAGTGGAATGAATGTTATAGCAGAAAGACACAGGTGTTATGGGCACATAGAATAGAGAGAAAGAGGGGAAAAAAAAACTGTTATGAGGAGGGAATCAGGAAAACCACCTAGAGTATGTGATCCTTAAATTAGGACTTAGAATGTAATCAAAGGAGGTGGGAAGGCTGGGTGCAGTGGCTCAAGCCTGTAATCCCAGCACTTTGGGAGGCTGAGGTGAGGAGATTGCCTGAGCCCTCAGGTTCGAGAACAGCCTGGACAACTTGGCAAGACCCCACATCTCTACTATAAATCAAAAATTAGCTGGGCATGGTAGTACGCGCCTGTAGTTCCAGCTACTTGGAAGGCTGAGGCGGATGGATCGCTGGAGCCCAGCAGGTCGACGCTGGGATGGCTGTGAGTGTGCTACTGCACTCCAGCCTGGGCGACGGAGTGAGACTCCAACTCAAAAAAAAAAAGGAGGCAGGAGGGAATGAATGTTAGAAACAGGAAACAGCATCATAGAAGACCAGAAGCTAGAGAGAGAAAGGCAACAGAAGGAATAGAGGGGAGGCAAGTGTGTATATAGGAGACCATGAGGAAAATATGGTAAAGATGAGGTAGGAAAGGTAATAACAACATAACATTCTTGCCATGTTCATGACACGATTCTAGGTGCTTTACTTGTCTCATCTCATGGAGTCAATGACCTTAGAAACTCTTATCATCCCCGTAACACTAATGAAGAAACTGGGAGCCCAGGAAGGTTACATCTCTTACCCATAACCCCACTACATGAAGTGGCAGGGGCAGGATTTAAACTTATGCAGCCTGAACACAGATGCATTGATCTCCATGACTCTTAAGGAGGAACACACAGGGCAGGACCTTGTGGGATTTTGTCCTAAGAGGAATGAGAAGGAATTGAAGAGCTGTGAGCTAAGAAGTGGCATGATTATTCTTGGGCCTTAAAAAAGAAAAATCACTCAGGCTGCTGTCTTAAGACTGAATTGGAAGAAGACAAAAATAGTTCAGGGGGACTATGAAGAAGCCTATTGTTGCTATTCTAAGGAGAGATGACAGTGGCTCAGACCAGGCAGAAGCAATGGTCGTGGAGCAAAGTAGACGGGCCCAAAAGATGTTCAGGCATCCAGATGGTAGAAACGTCAGGGCCAACTGATTCACCAGATGTAACTAGAAGGCAGGAATGACCTCTCACCTAGATATTCTCATACATCTTAACTTAAAACTTCCAGCAATTCTATGTGATTATTTCATTTCAAAGTCAGAGAGCTGTAAATGGTGAAGATAGGGTTTGAACTCAGAATTTGTAATTTTTATATATAGGTCTATCTTTCTTGGCGTTTGAGGGCTGGGCCCATAGCTTAGTCACCTTGTATTCCCAGTCCATGGGACTCATAGCTGGCCCATGACTGGGGCTCAATCAGTTGTTGAATCAATAAACAGGAGGAAAGGAGTGTATGACTCCAGCTTCGCCCTGACATTGGCTCTGATGATGTTACCACCCAGTGGGAAGCTCTCACTGTCCTCAACACCATCAGTCCTCCATGCCTACTGAACAGTGAGATTCTCCCAATAGTGCTGACATCATTTTTCCTTAACTACTTGTCAGGCTTCAACTAGTGGCAGCTGCCCTGGCCCTCTCTCGCCTGACCATCCAGAATTCTATGCGTGTACTTTATAGTCTCAGCAGTCTCTTAGGTTTAAAAAAAAAAAATCAAGCCAAATTAAACTGGGCAGTCCTGGTATTTAAGTTTCTCCAAAGTCTTAATAAATTTTACAAATATTTAACAAGCAAATTAATTTATGTAAAGATCTGTACATATTTGATAAACTTGAACTAATTTAATAAATCCTGTCTTGTTTTAATAAATGCTGGATTAGGATTGGACTTCCTACAAACAGTAAATACATAAAGAAAATATTTGTGGTGTGTGAATATATATATTTTACCTGCCTTTTCAAAGATCAAGAAAAGATTATCTTTGCTAAAAGGACTTGAAACCACTGCGTTGTGTGTGTGTGTTGTGTGTGTGTCTACTGGGAAGAAGAGAGGAGAATGAAGTAATGCGTGTTCAGACTACCAAGCTGGTGATGACTTCATGGACAAGATGGCGTGCCAGAGAGAGCACCAAGAGTTCACACTGTGTGAGACTTCCAGAGTAGAGGAAGCACAAGGGCAAGAGCCAGAGGATCCAGGATACCTGCACTCTCTTTTTATAAATGACAAATACCGCTGCCACTCATTTGTTCTTCCTGCACTGCCTCCTAAGTTATCTGACCAATAAAACCCCATCACAAAAATCCTACTCAGTTTCCAAGCTTAGCTCAGGCATCTATTCTTGTGTGAAATCTTCCTAAGTCTCTTCTCCAACTCCAGGCAGAGTTGGCACTTGCTAACCTAGACTCTAATAGTGCTCCAGGACTACCTACAGGATAGCACTTGTTCTGTTGTTTTGTATTTGGTGGTATGTAAGTCTGTCTCCCTCACTGCACTGTGAGTTCCTTCATGGTGCTATCAGTAACAAACTGCATTCTTTCAACAAATAGTTACTGTGCAACGGTATGTGTTAGGTGATATGCTAGATGATGATGCAGTGGAGAAAAAAACGATGAGCATACGGTTCTTACCTGTGTAAAGCTTACAGTCTAGCTGGGTATAGCAGATATTCTTGGTATCCCACCCATAATCTTTCCATATTTGCCCCCAAAGAAAGGATTGGGGGTGGTGTATTAGGGGTGGCTTAGCACATTTAGGGCAAGCAGAAGTGTCACAGAATTACTGCCTCCAAAAGCAGCCCTCAATCAAGGATGGATGGAGAGGGTTGGTAGATAAATCCCACAGCTTCCTCACTCCATGGTTGGAAGAATGCTGAGCATGTTCCACACTGTTATCTAGAGTTCTTCAGCAGGATTGAGCTCTAGTTGCCCAAAGCAGTAACTGGTTTGAAATTATTCCCTTAATGGACTTTCTCACCTTTCCCATGGCACTTCCCCATATGCTACTAAAGTTTCCTGGGATCATTTCTGCAGGAAAACTATTTCCAGTGAATCCTTTCTCCAGGGTCTGCTTCTGAGGAAACCTAAACCAAGACACTGGAGGACAGATAACGAAGTAAGAAGCTATATGATCCCCATCTCCTGGTATCCATACCCTTGTTTTATCCTAATCCCACTAATGTGGATTGATTGACTTATTTCTAATGAATAGACTATATGTGGTAGGGTGTCACTCCCAAGATTAGGCTATGAAAAGACAGTGCCTTACATCTTGGGTGTTCTCTCTCTCTCTCTGTCTCTCTCTCACACACCTTCTCTGGGGAAAACCTGTTGCCATGTTATGAAGCAACTATGTGGAGAAGTCCACATGGCAAGGAACTGAGACTTGCCAACAACACATAAATGAACTTGGAAACAGATCTTCTGAGGCCTTCAGACAGCCAAGTGAGTGAACTTGGAAAATCATCCTTCTCCAGTTGAGCCTTGAGGTGACTATAGCCCCAGTCAATACCTTGATTCAAATGTAGTGGAAGATGTTGGACTAGAACCACCTGACTGAGCAGCACCTAGATTTTTAACCCATGGGAGATAATAAATGTCTGCTGTTTTTATCAGGTTAAATATCGATAACTTGTTATGCAGTGATAAGCAACTATTACAAGCGATATGACAGAATTCCAGAAAGATGATGATATATTATGAGCTGTTTCCTTCTTAATTCTCTCTCTGAGGCAATTCAGTTGGTATTAAAAAAATCTCACATTACTGAAAAATAGTACTGAAAATTTGGATTCCTCTGAAGACAGCGTCCTAAGAATGAGAAGGAAAACTTGCTACTGACCTATCCCCTCTGCACTAGAAGGGACACTTCTTCCACGTCAGCTTTCTAGGGCTCCTGCCAACATCCTCACCACACCTGAGGAAAGCCTTAGACTTTGCCTAGGTAGCAATTATAGAAAAAGGGACTACTCAATGCAAAGGAGAAGTTCCCAAGGCCACCTACCTTCCCTATGGGACTTCATTTAAAGTCATAACTCCACAGCTGCCTTCTCATCAGGAGTCACTTTTCAATGCTAGGAGCTGTACTCAGTGTGAGCACAATTGCTACAGTGATGCTGACAGGGACCAGAAGAAGCTGCCACAACTGCCCAGGGTCCTCTCCCAGCCTGATATTTTTCTAATAACCAGCAACTTATGTAAAATTTTTTGAAAAATACAAATTGCCAAAGCTCACTCAAGAATACAGCTTGCATACATTGCAGGAAATGAAAAATTTAAAACAATTTGAAAAATTTGGCAGCTTCTTACAAAGTTAAATATACACATACTATATGACTCATCAATTCCAAAATTTTGTGCATAAATTTTCAGAGCATATTTATTCATTATGTCTAAAACATTGGCAGCATATCCATCAACTGGTTGTATCATTAAAAGTGTATCAAGTGTTGTGTCATTAAAAAGGAATATTATTCAGTTATAAAAACTATTGACACCTGAAACAACATGAATGAATTTCTAAAGCATTATGCTAAATAAAAGATATCAGATATCCAAGAGTAAAGGATAAATGATTTCATTCATATGAACTTCTAAAAAAGGCAAAACTAAAGTGACAGAAAACAGAAGAGTAATTGACAAGAAGGATTTGACTACAGCTAGGCAAAAGGAAACTTTCTGGGGTTATATATTCTATATGATGATTGTGATAAAGGTCACACAACTGTATACATTTGTCAAATCTTGGTGAATTGTACACTTAAAAGTGGTGAGTTTCATTATATATAAATTATCCCACAACAAAACTTATTTTTTAAAATAGCAGTAGGTTTCATTTTTTGAAGAGTTGAGACAACCTAAGGATAGAAAGAGTTATTCAAATTTTTTAATCTCGAAAATAATAACTCAATAAAGGAATTGAATAGCAGACTACACTTAAATGTAAACCGATTTGTAATCTCAAGATTACTTTAAGAAATTCCCCCAAAATACGGGGCAAAAAGACAAAGTGTTAAGATTTAAGAAAGGAATGGTAGGAGTCATAATGACATAGCCCAGAAACTGACATCAATTTTAAAAGAGGATATGATATTTAAGGAAAAAAGTATCAATATGGAAATAAGAATTCAGATCTTTATGAGGTTCAAAAAGGAAATGAAATAAATAAAATTATTGTTAAACTTAAATTTTATCTAAGTGGACAAAAATTTTAATGCATGAAATTAATAAAGAAATATACATTTTAAATGATTATTAAAACTGCAAAAATTCTCACTAGTAGAATGCAATTTAGACGCTAAAATATCAATACTTTGTGAAGGGGTAGAAAGAGGTTTCATTCCAGCAAAAGTTAAAAAGAAGGACACTAAAGCACATAATAAACAGAAGAGGAACAATGAAAGATAAGAGCAACGCCAGACAAAACACTTTTTCCAAAAGAATAGAAGTCAATGGGTTATTAAAAGACAAAGATTCTCAGGATAGGTTGAAAAACATGGCCAAAGCTAAATATAAACTGTTTACAAAAGATATACTTAAAATGACACAAAAACAAAATGTTGAAAATAAAGAATGGGACTGCAATTTTTTTACATTTAAAACTTTGTTCTCTACTTCAAACACAGAATATAATAGGTTTAATTAAATTTCAAAAGGCTTATACACAAAACGAATAAAGCATCTCCATGGGTCAAAAGGGGAGGGGGAGAATCTCTGCAAAGGCAGAGAAAAGAGAGTAAAAACAACAAAACCAAATTGTATATTTTACCAAACCAAGAAAAGCATCAAAAAGAGAAAAAATAAATGATAAGCAGAAAAATAAAGCAATATTATAGATATGATCCATAATTTATGTGTAATCATATTAAATTTAAATGGATTAAATTAGTATATTAAAAGACAGAGACCTCAGATTGGATTTCAAAAATTAACAACAACGAAAGTTCTTTATTAATCTACTTAAGAGACCTGGACTCAAACTGAAATATCATTTTTGAAAAAATAAGAGCCACAAAAAAGATATGCTAGACAAATACCAACCAAAATAAAGCTGATTCAGCATTAACATCATCAGTTGAAATGGACTATTAGGTGAAAAACCTAAACAGGACTAGTAAGGAAAACGAACATATTGAAAAAGGAACAATACATTAATTAGATATAACAGTCATGGTTCCTGAATAAAGATCCAAGACTCATAAAACTGGCCCTGATTCACCTTTAAAAATTTGTATTTGAAAATGACACTTCATTCTGGCATTCAGTGTCTATTTTATATTGCTGTATCAACTGAAAATTCAATGTAAATATCTCATTACAATGCAAAGAACTTTGTCTCCATCTAGATTTTCCTTTCTTTCCATGGAACATTTACAATTCACTGCGTTCCAGATAATGGTTTCAAAGAATTGACATCACATAAACCAGTGTTACCATTTTCAGGAGCAGAACATTTTATACAATTTGTTTAAGGGAAAATAGAGTAAGAGTAAGAGCTTCCCACTCATTGTATTATATGAGACTAACAAGCAAGAAATAACAAAAAAAAAAAAAATGCAAAGAGATATAGACTTACCTCATAAATGAACATAAAGAAGAAACCAAACATAAAATTCAGCAAGTTGAATTCATCAGTCTGTAAAAATACAACATTGTCAAAGAAGGATTTATCTCATAAATACAAGAATGATTTAATATCAGACCTTTTCGATATAATACCCCATATTAACTGTATGATGAAGAAATATACATATGTTTATCTTGATACATACAGAATATGAATTTAATAACATGAAACACCATTCATGAAAGACTCTTATCTAGCTAGAAATAGAATGGAATGCCCTTAACCTGACAAGAACATATCTGCCCAAAAAAGCTACTTTATATAATATTGAGTAGGAGAGAGGATGAGGATCTCTTTTTCTTGGCTTTAATGAAAAAGTATCTAAACTTTTGCCGTGAAGTTTAATCATTAAATGTGATATGTGCTATAATTTTGGTCATATGTCCTTAATCAGATCAAGAAAATTCCCAGCCGGGCCCGGTGGCTCAGCCTGTAATCCCGCGCCTTGGGAGGCTGAGGTGAGTGAATTGCCTAAGCCTTCGAGACCCACCTGGGCAACTTGGTGAGACCTCATCTCTACAATAAATCACAAAAAAATTAGCCGGGCGTGGTAGCACGCACCTGTAGTTCCAGCTACTTGGAAGGCTGAGGCGGAAGAATCGCCGGAGCCCAGCGGGTCGAGGCTGCGGTGGCCGGGAGCGGCCACTTGCACTCGAGTCTGGGCGACAGAGTGAGACTCCAACTCACAAAAAAAAAAAGAAAATCCCCTCTATCCCTCATTTACAGTTTTCATGCTGATATTCGGTCTTAGCCAAAGCAATAAGATAAGAATGAAACAAAATTGTCACTGTTTGCAGACAAACTATTAGGACGGATAGGAAATACGCCAAGATTGCTAGACATAAAATAAGCACATACAAAATCAATAATAGTATTTAAATACAAGTGATAACCAATTTGAAAATGTAGTAGAAAACAAGATAGAATTTACAGCTGCTACAAAAGTATACAATATCTCAACAAAAGATCACGATAAAAGTGAATCTACCAAGCTCCATGTAAAACTTTATGAGGAAAAACGGATAAAATATTATCAAAGATCATAAAAAGAAAACCTGAATAAATGGTGAGATAGATCATGATCATGGACAAAAAACCCAAAATCATAAAATGTTCCTTTTCAAATTACTACCTAAGTTAAATGTATTTCCAATCAAAATGCCAATAGAATGTTACCTGGAAATTTAAACACTATTCTAAAATTTATATGGGAAAACAAATGTCCACAATATTAAAGATACTTCAGAAAAAGAACAAGAAAGAAGATTTGCTCTATGAAAAAAATCAAAATTCTTTATGAGGTGGTGGTTTAATAAAAAAAAAAAGCAGTATGTTATTGGCAGAAAAGATAGACAAATCAATGGAACAAATTAGAAACACCAGAATCATACCCAATATATAGGGTATCACTGTATAAAAGAGAGGAGGCATAAAAATTAGCAGAGAAATAATAAACTGTCCATTAGGTGATATTGGAACAATAGACTCTCCTTATTTAAAAAAATTATATCTCCCATAGTATACATAAAAATTGTAGTTAATGAAATACTTAAGTGTAAAGAAATAAATTTTTATAATTTTAGAATAAAATTTTAATTTTTATTCTAAAATTAAAATGTCCTTGTGAATTAATTTTGTTCTAATTGGATATGGCATCTATTTTTATTGATAAATATTTATGTTGCAGTGTTTCATATATTTTTGTTTCATAGTTTTAACTTCATCTCTGAAACAAAAAAACTCATTTTCAGAATACATTCATAACTCCTATAAATCAGTAGAAATAAACACCAAAATAAAAAATGGGCAAAGGACATGAACAGGCAATTAACAAATAAGAAAATGACCAATGAGTACAAAAAGTATTTTGCCTTTAAAGTAATCAGTGAGATGCAGTTTAGAAAAACAAACACACACAGAAAACACAACAAAATGCCAGTTTTCATCCTTTACACTGACTAAAGTTTAAAAGACTCACCACATCAATTATTGGTAAGAATATGAAAAAAATAGATGTTTCACATACCACTTGTGTAAAGTGACACAACCACATTGAAAAGAAATTTGACAATACTTATTAGCACAGATCAAAAGAACCTGCACATCCTGTAACTCAGAAGTTCCATTTCTAATTTCACATAGTAGATTCTCTGAAATCTGTAATATAGTAAATTCATCTACTGTATGAAACTAGTATAATGAGACACTGAAGCTTAGTTTATAAGAACAAAAATATTAGAAATAATTAAAATCCCAATATAAGGGAATAGACATAAAATGCATGATATATTCATATGATAGAATACATCAGCTAAAAAATAAGTAAATCTATATGTATTAACATGCATTTTAAAATGATAAGATAGACAAGTGGAACCTCATCAAACTGACAAGC
>CAUYQG010167265.1:0-35950 GCA_963574415.1 Tarsius wallacei
CGAAGTGCGGTTAAGCCTCACAGCATTTCTCTAGGGTATTATTCCGCTGGGTTTTTAATCCCAGTTCTGCTCTAGACGAATTCGGAGGTTTGGCAAAGATGTAGCTTCTCCTTTCTCAGTTTCCCCTTTTGGAAAATGGAACGATAGTAATACCTAGGATGTGGCAGATGCTGTTGATATCCTGTCCGCATTCATTCAGTGTGTGACCTCATCCATGCCCTGTTGCCAGCACCTCTGATTGGTTGCCAGACTCTTTCCTCTCACCCGGGACCCTCTCCACCCTCTCGGCAAGACTAGACATAATAGAGGAAATGAGTTCCCTCTACCTTCCTCCAAGATTCCTCACTCCAACACTGCTAGAGAGTGGGCGGATAATCACTGAGCATCTAGTTCCCTGAGCAAAATAACTGAGCTGTGTGTTCTATAAGTCTCCCATCATTCCCCAGCAGGATTAAGTTTCATTTACCATCAGAAGTAATTCTTGATGATATACTCCTTAAAAAAAGAAGTGTAACAAGAGCATTTAACATGAGATCTGCCTTTCTAATGAATTTTTAAGTGTACAATACAGTATTGCTAACTCTAGGCACAATGTTGTACAGTAGAGTTCTAGAAGGTATTCACCTTAGTTTTTAAAATTGATACAGCATCTCACCATGATGCCCACGCAGATTTTGGTTTTGTTTTGTTTTGTTTTGCTTTCCTTCAGCCAAGTCTTGTCTTTTCTATTCTTTCCTCTTACATTTTAAAAAATTTTAAATGTGTGGGGTACAATTCAGGGTTAGGTATACAAATGTTTATTATGCAGATATCCATATTCAAGTGAGGTTTCTGCCTCGGCCTCCCAAAGTGCTGGGATTACAGGTATGAGCCACCACAGCTGGCCTAGAATGTATTCATCTTGTATAGCTAAAACTTTATACCTTTTAATAACAACTCCCAGTTTTCACCTCATCCCAAGTCCATGGAAACCACCATTCTGCTGTCTGCATCTGAGTTTGGCTATTTACCTCATATAGATAGAATCATACAATATTTGTCTTTCTGTGATTGGCAAATTTCACTTAGCATAACATCCTCAAGGTTCATCCAAGTTGCTGCACATTGCAGAATGTTCTTCTTTGATAAGGCTGGATAATCTTCCACTGTAGGTATACACTACTTTTTTTTAATCCATTTATCTGCTTGTGGTCATTTAGAGCATTTCTCCATCTTGGCTACTATGAATAGTGGTGCTAATATCTCTTCAAGACCCTGATTTCAATTCTTTTTGACAAATACACAGAGGTGGGATTGTTAGATCATATGTTATTTCTATTTTTAATTTTTTGAAGAACCTCCATACTGTTTTCCATGGAGACTGAACCATCTTGCATTTCCACCAACAGTGTGCAGGCTAACAACTTCTCCACATCCTCTTCAACACCTGTTTTTGTTTGTTTGTTTGTTTGTTTTTACATGAGCTGTTCTAATAGGTGTGAGGAGACATCTAATTGTGGTTTTGATTTGCATTGTCCTGATGATAAATGATAAGCATCTTCTCATATCCTGTTGGTCATTTTTATGTCTCCTTTGGAAAGGTGGAAAGATATCTATTCAAGTCTGTAGCCTATTTTTAATTGGTTTATCAGGGTTTTATTTTTGTTTGGTTTTGAGGTGTTTTTGGCTATGGAGGCATTCCTTATATATTTTAGAAATTAACCCTCTATCAGATATAAGGTTTGAAAATGTTTTCTCCCATTTCATAGGTTGCCTCTTCACTCATTGATTGCTTCTTTGCTGTGTGGAAGCTTTTTATTCTGATGTCGCCCCACCTGTGTAATGTGTCTTTTGTTGCCTGTGCTTTTGGTGTCATATGTGTGGAATAATTGCCAAAACCAATGTCATGGAGACTCCCCCTTTGTTTTCTTCTAGGAGTTTTATAGTTTTGGTCCTACATTTACATCTTTAATCAGCATGGGTTGATTTTTGTGTATGGTTAGAATGAGAATCAAATTCTACTATTTTGCATTAGAATATCTAGTTTTCCAAACCCAATTTGTTGGAGAGACTATTTATTCCCCATTGTGTATTCTTGGCACCTTTTGTCAGAGAGCAAGTGATGATCTACGAATGGATTTATTTCTGGGCTTTCTATTCTGTCCCACTGGTCAATGTGTCTATCTTAATAGCAGTACCATACTATTTTAATTACCGTAGCCCTTTGGAACATATTTTGAAATCAGCAAGTGTGATGCCTACAGTTTTGTTCTTCTTTTGCAAAATTATTTTTGCTATTAAGGGTCTTCTGTGGTTCTATATGAGTTTCTGATACATTATTGACATTTTGATATAAATTGCATGGAATCTATAAATTGTTTTGTGTAATAGGAATATCTTAACAAGAGATATTGTTAAAAAGTTTACAGAAAATTGAATAAAAAGATAAAAACTTAAAATATTTCTCAACATAAGCTCCATTTAGTTCAAGACATGTTTGTAAGCAATGATATCAGTCATTTACTCCATTCTTAAAGAACTGAGAGTCCTGGGAATTTAACCATATTAATGCAGTCTTTTTTACATTAATAACTAATGACAAATGGGTATCCTTTAAAGATTTTTTTAAGATTAGGAAACAAAAAGAAGTAAGAAGGAGCTAAATCAGCACTATAAAGTTGATGTTTAATGATTTCCCTACTGAAACCCTTAAAACATTGCCTTTGAGGAGAGGAATGAGGAGGAGAATTGTTGCAGTGGTAAAGCTTTCCTGGGTGTTTTTCTGGTAAAGCTTTGACTAACTTTCTCAAAACACTCATATAATAAGCAGATGTTATCCTTCTTTGGCCCCAAGAAAGTCAACAAGCAAAATGCATTGAACATCCCAAAAAACTGTTTCCATGACCTTTGTTTTTGATCTGTCCACCTTTGCTTTGACTGGACTACTCCCACCTCTTGATAGCTATTGCTTTGATTGTGCTTTGTCTTCAGGATTGTACTGGTAAAGTCATGCTTCATTTCCTGTTACAATTCTTCAAAGAAATGCTTCAGGATTGAAATCCCACTTGTTTAAAATTTCCATTGAAAACTCTGCTCTTGTCTGTAGCTGACCTGGGTACAATGGTTTTGTCACCCTTTGAGTAGAAAGTTGCTCAACTTTAATTTTTCAGTCAGAATTGTGTAAGATGAACCAATTGAGAGGCCTATGGTGTTGACTATTGTTTCAACTGTTAACCACAGATCCTCTTCAATTAGGACACAAACAATATTAATTTTTTCCTTGTAAGTTCATGTGAATGGTCTACTGCTGAGGGCTTCATCTGCAATATCATCCCCTCTCTTCTTAAAATGAGTTATCCATTTGTAAGCTGCTGATTTCTTTGGGAGCATTGTCCCATACACTTTTTGTAAAGCATCATGATTTTACCCTTCTTCCACCCAAGCTTCACCATGAATTGACATTTGTTCTTGCTTCAATATTAGCAGAATTCATAAGGACTCTGATAGGGGATTTTTTTCAAACTGATGTCTTATCTTCTTATTACTTCAAACCTAGAACCTGTTCAGACATGTTATAACAAATTAGTATGAGCTTATTTTTGTTCAAACAAATTTTGAAGTCAATGCATAGTTCTTTTATAAAACATAAAACTCATTTTCCATAAACTCCTTGAAAACCCCTCATATTGACTCTTCCAGCTCACAGACATGGGGTATATTTCTATTTGCTTGTGTCTTCTTTATTTTTTCATCAATGTCTTATAGTTTCCAATGTACAGTTCTTTCATTTGCTTATTTACAATTATACTTCAGCATTTTATTCTCTCTGATGCTGTTGTAATTGGGATTATTTCCCTAACTTTCCTTTCAGACAGTTTATTTTTAGTGTATAGAAATACAATTATTTGATAGCCTGCAACTGAACTGAATTCATTTATTAGTTTTAGTAATTATTTCTGTGAAGTCTTTAGAAATACATATCTAAATCTATATAGATATATATAATTTATCTGCAAACAGGCACAACTTTACTTCTTCCTTTCTAGCTTGGATGCTTTTTATTTTTGTCCTTCACCAATTGTTTGGCCATGGATTCTAATACTGAGTTGAATAGAAGTGGTCAGAGTAGACACACTTGTCTTGTTCTTCATCTTAGAGAAAAATGTTTCTATATCTGTGGATTTTTGATATATGACCTTTAATATGTTGAGGTAATTTTTCTCTACTCCTAGTTCGTTTAGAGTTTTTATCATGAAAGCATGTTAAATTTTATCAAGTGCTTTTTCAGTACCTATTGAGAAGTGACCTGCAGTGAAGCCATCTGGTCCTGAGCTTTCTATTGTTGGAGTCTTTCTCCTTTTTATTACAGATTCAATCTCCTAACTAGTTATAGATCTTTTCAGATTTTTTATTTCTTCATGATTCAGTCTTGGTAGGTTGGTAGGTTTTATGTCTAGGAATTTATTTCTTCTATGTTATCCAATTTGTTGCCATATAATTGTTCACAGTACTCTCTTATTCATTTCTGCATCATCAATAACGTTTCCTCTTTCATTTCCAATTGTATTTATTTTAGTTTGCTCTCTTTTTTCTTAGTTTGTTTTTCAATTTAGTTCATCTTTTCAAAAAATCAACTCTTAATTTTGTTGATTTTGTATATTGTTTTTCTATTATTTCATTTATTTCTGTTCTAATCATTATTATTGCCTTCCTTCTGCTAACTTTGGGTTTATTTACTTATTTTTAGTTCTTGAGGTGTAAAGTTACATTGTTTATTTAAAATTCTTCTTTTTTTAATGTAGGCATTTCTCACTACAAACTTTTGATACAAATTTTTCTCTGGTCGGCTGGGCCGCGAGAGTGTCAGCTCAATGGGTCAGCAAGGTGAGCCCCAAATAGTGTCAGCACAATGGGCTGGCAAGCCAAGCCCCAAGAGTGTTGTTGGTTTGATGGACTGGCAAACCAACCTTTAAGAAGTGTCTCAGCTCTGGAGTCTGGTTCTCTGCAGGCAGCTCTCCGGATTCAGCACGTTCCAGCTACCCTCCAGGGTGTGCGGCTCTTCAGCCCTGATGATCTTCAGGTGCAGCTCTTAAAGTCTGGGTTCTTGGAATGAGGGACACGATGGCTGGAAGGTGAGAAAGCAGGATTTACTGAGAAGACAGAAAAGCTCATACAGTGGGAGGGGACCCAAAGGGTTAGCCAGTTTGGAATTGAAACCGGTGCTTGTATAGCCCTAAGACTGAGATGATTGGCTAGCACTAGCTGTGAGTTGATTGGTTGGCACTAGCTGTGCTGATTGGTCAGTACTAAGAACCAATCAAACTGGAGGTAGGGGCTTAGTAGTGAGCTGATTGGTTGGCACTTAGCAGTGAGCTGATTGGTTTGTTTTCCAATCCCAGTAGTGAATGTCTTTGCTCTAACCTGAGGGGCTTGCAGGGAGCTTGAGTGTTTCAGTCAGAGGGGTCTGCAGGAAGTTTGCTAGTTTGTTACTGGGGCCCCACCCTGTCTGTCTGCCTAGCTGTCCTCTAGTTACCTCCTCTCTAACTTTCTTCTTCCTGTGGCTTTTGCTGCATCCCATAGGGTTTGTTTGTTATGTTGTGTTTCCATTTTTATTTGCCTTAGGGTTTTTTCCCAATTTCCATTTTGATTTCTTTTTGATTCATTGGTTGTTCAGTAATATGTTGTTTAATTTCCACATATTTGTAATTTTCTAGTTTTCTTTCTGGCATAGTTTTCTAGTTTCATTCCATTGTGGTCAGAAAAGATATTTGGTATAGTTTCAATCTTTTCAAATTTGTTTTGTGATCAACCATATGATCTATCCTGAAGAATGTTCCATGTGTGCTTTAGAATAATTTACATTCTGCGGCTGTTGGGTGGATGATCTGTATATGCCTATTGTTATGTAGTGTTCAAGTCAGTTGTTTCTTTATTGATTTTCTGTCTGGATGTTCTATCCATTATTGAAAGTGGGGTGTTAAAGTCTTCTACTGTTATAGTATTGCTATCTATTTTTCCTTTCCGTTCAGTTAATGTTTACTTTATATATTTAAGTGCTCTGATATTGATATTGGGTACATATACATTTATAATTTATTTCTGATGAGTAGACTCTTCTATCATTATAGATGTTCGTTTTTGCTTCTTGTGACAGTTATTTACTTAGAATCTATTTTTTCTGGTATAAGTATAACCACCTCTTCTCTCTTGTTTACCATTTTTATGAACTATTATTTTCTGTCTCTTCACTTTAGCCTATGTGTGTCCCTAAGTCTAAAGTGAGGCTCCTGCAGAGAGCATATAGTTGAATCTTGCCTTTTTAATCCATTCAGCCACTCTGTGCCTTGATTGGCAAGATTAAACCATCTACACTCAAAGTAATTATTGATAGGGAAGAACTTCCTGCTGCTCTTTAGTTGTTTTCTGTCTTGTTGTTCTTTTGCCCCTCTTTTCCACTTTTGCTGTTTTTGTGTTTCATTGCTTTTTTGTATTGCTATGCTTTGATTCTTTTCTTGTGTGTGTGTGTGTGTGTGTGTGTCTTCTATAGGTTTGTTCTTTATGGTTACCATGGGCTATATAAATTCTCTGCAATAGTCTATTTTTAGGCAGATAACAAAACTTAGATTATATACAAATGTTTTGCACTTTTACTTCTCCTCACTTTATGTTATTGATGTCACAATTAACATTGTTTATATTTTATGGCTATTAACATAATTTTATATTTACTATTATAATACTCTTTTAAATGTTTACAATAGAATTAAAACTGACTCACCACTGTCAGAGTACTACTTCATTCTGCATTTGTCTACATATTTATCAGTAAGTTTCATACTTTCGTACGCTTTTGTGTTTTTGTTTAGCATCCTTTCTTCTCAACTTAAAAACATTCCTATAAAGCAGGCCTAGTGGTGATGAACTCTCAGTTTTTATTTGTCTGGAAAAATCTTTACCTTCATTTTGAAGTATATATTTCATCCAAGGTATTCTATTTTTGTTTTTTTTTTAAATTTCTTCACTTATAATTTATGATCCCACTCCCTCCGGTCTGCAATTTTTTGCTGAGAAATCAGCTTATACATTGTCTTATAGAGGTTCCCTCATATGCTACAGGTCATTTTTCTCTTGCTACTTTCAAAAATTTCCTTGTCTTTATCTTTGGACAATTATAACATATTTAAATATAGATTTGGGGAAAATTCCTCTTATTTGAAGTCTGTTGGGTCTCCTGGATTCAGATGACCATTTCATTTTTTCAGATTTGAGAAGTTTTCAGCCATTTAAAAAATAATATTTCTGTCTCTTTTTTTCCTCTCTCTTTTTCTTCTCTGATTTCAATAATGTATATATTGGTTTGCTTAATGGTTCCCAAAAGTCCCTTAAACTTTTATTATTCTTTTTACTTTTTTCATTATTACTATTATTATTATTATTTGGCTTTTCTAACTGGATACTTTCCAATTATCTGTCTTTGAGTTCATTGATTCTTACTTCTGCTTGGGCTAGTTGGTAGTTAAACCTCTAGTGCTCAGTTATGCATTCCTCAGCTCCAAGATTTCTGTTTTTTAAATATATTTTCTACCTCTTGCTTTGAAATTTTTGCTTTGTTTATATATCGCTCTCCTGGCTTTGATGAGCAATTTTATGATGGTTACGTTGAATTTTCTGTCAGGTAAATCATATGTCTTTGTTTCATTAAGGTCAGTTTCGGGAGGTTTATTTTGTTTCTTTGTTTGGGAATATATTTCCCTGTCACTTCATTTTTTTTAATCTTTGTCTTGGTATCTCCGTGTTGGAGACAACAGCTGCTTCTTGTAGTCTTCATGATCTGGCCTTTTATGGAAGAAGACTTTTGTCAATCAATCCAGTCAGATATTTGGATAGTTGGGGAGTCTTCTAAACCTTGCTTCTAGTTCAACCAATTTATTTGTTCTTGTGGTCCTCAGGCATCAAGAATGTGCTGGGTTTCATCCGTACTCTGAGACAAGCAAGACTGAAGTCAATCTCTCAGGCAGCCTCTGGAAAAGTTGGGTAGTTTAACGTTCAGTTAAACACTTTCCCTCCCCAGGAAGAAGTTGTCATCTTAGTATTTTTGCCTGTTTGCATTGTGTGGGCCAAGTGGAAGGCCTAGCCTATAGTGGCTGCTAGTTCAAACTGCCAACTGTGTTCTCGCTGGTGCCCAGGCAGCAAGAATATGTTAGATCTTTTTAGTGCTTCAAGACAGGCAAGACAGAAGACAGTCCTTTGTGTGTCCTCCTGAAAAGCTGAAGTGTTGTATTCTTGGTTAAACTTCTTTCCTCCTCAGGGAGAAACTGGAAGCTGAGACTTTTATCCACCTTTGTGTGCCAAATTGGCACAAATAGCTATAATGTCTGACAACCCAAATTGCCATTGGTGTTTTCACTGATTTCCAGGCAGGGAGAGTATGCTGAGTTCTGACAGTACTCCAGGACAGGCAAGACTAAAGTCAATCTTCTGGGTAACCCACAGAAAAGTTGGGGTGTTGGACATGAGGTCAAATTCTTTCTTTTCGAGGGAGAAGCTGGAGTCTTGGGGATTTCCTTCCAATTGTATGACGCTCTGCCAGGGGTAAGAATTATGGAGAGAAAGTATCTCAAGTTTCCCCACCTACTCTGATGTGGCTGGTTTCATGTTCACCTCTCAACTATTTTATAGATGTCTCACAAAGGGAATTTGTCCACGTTTTGTTTAATCAGTGTGTTTATTGGGGGAAATAAAATCCAGGCCTTCTTATTCTGCCATCTTGCTCATGTCACTTTAATAATATACACTTTGTTTATAATATATTTTCTACTGATAATATGCTTTTCCTTGAATCTTTTTCTCAGAGATTATAGGAACACAAATTAAAATGATTAAAGGTGATGAATATAAAGCACTCAATATAATATAGATCTCAGCAGAGGCTAGTTGTTTAATCTCACCATCTTCATTTCATAAATTTGAAAAACTGAGGACTGAAGAGGTTAAATATAAAATAAGTAACAAAGTCTTCCCCACAGTATTACCTATGGTATATCATTAGACAATCATGCTTCCTGTGGTTGATCTAGAACAAATTATATTTGAGACTCCAGAAACAATTTTTATTCTTCCTCAGGCTTGTGACCATTTTACTATTTGTTGATGCTTCCATAAGAGCAAAATGAAGAGAATGAAGTAAAAATGAAGTTATTTATTATTTAAATAGGTTCAGATGAGAATTCATTGGGGATTATTTAATGATATTAGTCATCTGTGCGTTAATAATTATTACAAACTAAGCAGCTGAAAACTGCATGCATTTATTCTTTCATGGTTTCTGTGGTCAGCTTAGTTGGGTCTTTGGCAGGCTGTAATCATGGTGGTGGCCTGCGCTGCTGCGGTTTCATCTGAAGGCTTGTCTGGGAAAAGAGGTGCTTCAAAGCTCAAAGGCTTGTTGGTGGAATTTAGTTTGTCAGGGGCTGCTGGGCTGAGGGCTATGTCCTAGTTGTCTGTTGACTGGAAGTATACCCCAGTTCCTTGCCTCATTCACCTTTCTAATATGGTAGGTCTTTATCAGAGTGCACACTGAGAAGACAGTAGAGAGAATCTGCTAGTAGGATAGAAGTAACAATTTTATGTAACCTATTCACAGAAGTGGCATTCCATTACCTTTTTACTATTCTAGTGGTTAGAAGCAAGTCACTAGGCAATCCTACACTCAGTGGGAAGGGATTGTATGAGGGTGTGAATGCCAGGAGGCTGGGATCATCAGGATTCATCTTAGAATTTACCTGTCACACTAGTCAATCTTAGATCATCCTGATAAGAAAGAAAGAGCCTGGACAAACTAGAAACATTCTTCTGTGGCTTCTTTGATGTTCTCTTGAAATCTTAACAGGAGATTTCCCTTATGAAATTAGCTTTTATTTAAGCAAATATATTCTGAGAATGCAAAATGGCGCTAAAGCTTCATGGGTAACAATAAGAAGACAAGAAGGAAATCAAATTTATCTATGACTAGTTGAATTGCATAACTACATAAAACTGAGATTATAGTAAATGTAGGTAGACCAATCTAAATAGCAGTTATTGACATACTTAATTCAACATATGTGCATTGAGCATGCTATTTTGCGTATAGTAGGGGCTTAATACCTGTTTGGAAAGAAATAAAATAGAATTGGATTTAAATGTGTAGACTTCAATTATCCTTGCTGGTACTGTTCATGCTTTAACTTTTACCAAGAGCCATTCTGCTTCTGCTTACAAATGTAATGAAGAATTTGTTCCTTAAAGCAGAAATAAAAATGACTATAAAAAATCAGAATCCATGCTGTTATTACTCACTCCTAAGAGAACTGTGCTTACAAACTGCAGAGGGCTGCCTTCTCTCTAATCTAAGGGGATGTTCCAGCCCAACAAATGGAAAATAAAGTCATATTCAGCAGTAGCCAAGGAGTCAAGGAGCCGGGTATGAACTTGTGCCTCCTTCATTACCTGCAATGCATGGCTGGGATCATTTGAAGTAACGCCTGAAAATCCTCTGCTGAAACAATCACAAGATGGGTTGGGAGTTTATGCCTTTTGACCAGGTCCACAACCCACATCTGCCATGGTGAATTTTAATTGGATTTTATACTAGAGAGTAGTTCTCATGCTAGTATTAAATCAGAAAAAAGTAATTGCACACTGCATTATTCATCATTCTCCATAAATGAAAATAGAATGGATTTAGAGTAGATAACCACTTTTCAGTAGAAGGAGGGTTTATATATGACCAAACTATCGACCACTAGACTTGGACCCAATATGATAAAAATGCGTGTGAAAAATTGGAAATTTTTTTCTAAATCACATTTTCCACAGTACAAATAAGGCAACTTGTTTGTCCTTGTATTGTCTATGGTTCCAAAGCATTGCTTTTATTTTATAAGATTAGAACAATATTAACCAAGCCATTGAGAGTATACACATAGATTATCTTACTTAAAGTCTTGTTTACATTTTCATTATACATTATATGTCTTTGTGATCTGCTTCCTCTTTTGTCTCTAATTATGTATTATTGTGTCTTTCCAAACAAATTGAAAACCTTTTACTGACCTTGAGTCAATAATATAATTATTCCTATATGTAAGGCTTTTCCTTCTTAGAATTTTTCAAAGAAATATTTTGCTAGTGAAGATAGGAAGCCATTTATAATTTTAATAATCTAAGTGAAAGGACAAGAGAATCTGGCACTTTTTGAGTATCTACTATGCACCAACTATTTTTTGACATATGTTCTATCATTGAATGATCAGTTCTACAACTACATGTTATTATTCTAATTTGAGAAATGAGAGAACTAAAACTAAGAAGTCATGGAAGGGGAAGAAAAACTAACATTCATTGAGCAAGTAAATACTAATGTGGGTTGCACTTCAAATTTGCAAATTTGTTTAAACTTTCCAAATATCTATTCTTATGTTACAGTTAAAGAAACTTAGACTCAGAGATGTTAAATAATTTGTACAATATCATACCTAGTACACAGTTAAGTTGATTTGGAGTCCATGTGCATCAGATTCTCATATCTTCCTTGATAATATCATGGTACCTCAGCACAAAATCCTTTAAAGGAAGCTGCAGAATTTTGATAGCTTTTTACCAGCACTAGAGGGAAAATTGCCATTTATAAATCTGTTGTGTTCCTGAGCAGGTAAAAGCATTTAAGAACAACTCCAATTAAATTTTTGTGTAATTAGATAAATAAAATTATTAAGACTAAACATTAGGATCACCTTATTTGGCTCAATTGTATGTTGCTACATAGGACCATTCACCAAGTCTACTCTATTTTTTCTTTTTTCTTTTACAAAAATTGTTTAACATTTATTGCTGTATTACAATTTGGTTTTAAGTAATCTATCTCCTGTTCTAGAGAGGATAGGTGCCTTGATATATTTCAGACATATAACAGTTGTCAAACTTGTCACTTAGTAGATGCTCAACAAAAACTAGAAGCATGAATGAGCTAATTTATGTACAAACACATGAAACAATAATGTACCAAGCTAGACTCATCACTTAGTTTAGCAAACTTTAGAACACTCCAGTACATGACCCTCATGCTGAAGGTGACATGAAGAGCTGGGCTGCTTCAGGCTATAGACTTACCTGGCAGGTACTAAGCCAGGATTCAAGTTGGTTGAGTGGCACCCATCTCTGCTCCACCACTGTTCAAGATGCTTATATACTGATCTCCAGTGACTGATAGACCAAGGTCCCTTTGACTCCATTGTATACTTCGTCTCACTTTTATTTCATTCCTTTCTTCCAAACATACATTTTACTTTGATGTTTGCCAACATGTTGGATGCGGGCTTTCCTCCCACTTACTAAAATGCCTACAGATGGTGCGTTGTGGGTAAGAGGACATGCTTCAGATCAGACTAAGTTCAGGCCAGACTATTCACATATTAGAGTGTGATTTCAAGAAACTGCTTGACATGGTTAAGTTTCAGTTTCTTGTATGCAAAAAGGGGATAATAGAAGTACCTACCTCAAAGTTTTTATGGAAATTAAACAATGTACCAAGTGGTGAGCAGGCTCCTGACATGCTACTTTTAATAATAGAATGAGAGTAAGAAAATGTCTGTTCATTTGGCTGTTGGCTGTTAGTTTATAACTACATATGAATGAAAAGAAAAAGAGAAATCCTCTTTCCTAAGGAAGTGTTCATTGAGTAGTTGAATAATTATGAAGATGAGACTATCTATGGTTTGACCCAACTTCATTTCTTGAGCATATCCTGAAGATGAAGATGAGAAGCTTTGGTTAGCAACCTGGGTCATGTGACTTCTCAAAGGGGCTGAGATGGGTGAGGGCATGGGATAGGCAGGATTAGCCTCACCCAAGCCACATGGACTGAGGGTGAAAGAGGAAATATTTGCTGAAGAAAAGTCAGAGTGCTGCTGCCAGAAAATGCCTTAAAATCTTTATGAGTCCCTAAAGAACTAAACCAACTGTGGATGACCAGGGTAGGATAAGATTACTAACCAAAAGCAATGAAACACCGCCAAGTGCCTGCTTTCTCCTATTTGAACCAAAATATGGAGATTAAAAAAACAAACACGTCAATTGAAGGCCTAGTCTGATTTAATTTATTTGGAACAACAAAGGAATAATTATTGCTATAGATGCCACAAAGTTGGGTCTACATACTGCCAGTTAAATGGACATAGCAACATAATTACAAAAGAAGAATTAAAACACTTCAAACATAGAGAAAAGGTGAATGTTAGTGATATCGCAATTACCCTGATTTGACCATTACATATTGCATGTATCAAAATATCACATGTACCCCCAAAATATGTACAATTATTGTGTGTCAGTGAAAAAAGTAGATATTTATGTAGGTTAATCGGGGTTTCGCTTAATAGACAATTTGGCTAGTACAGAATTTCTTTGTAGGATTCTTTCTTCCCTCTCTCAGAAATTACCTGGTTGCTCACTGAAAACTTTCTGCTTTGCCTGCAGACACAGCTCTGAAAGGCACGTGTCCCAAAATGTAAACTATTCACTTACTCCAGGGGAAGTATTTGAATTAAAAGATAGAAGTTATACAAATAAGGGTCAATTTTTCCAAGCCTGTTTGTCCTTGTTGTATTTACATAAGACCTCATGTATTTTCTTCTCTCAGGAAAGAATGTGTAAGAATAACAAAATTCACAAAAACGGAAATTGCCAGTACTTTCTTATGCAGGTTTGTCCTGTAAGCTTGTGTAAGAGTAGCAGTAAACCCTGTTGATGGCAAGCTCCAAATAGCACTTAAATCAGTCCTGGAGTTGTTGAACTATGACACGTGTGTGTGTCTGTGTGTTTGTGTGTTCCTTTTTCTCTCCTTTGCTTTTCTCTTCATATGGATTTTCTTATTTGGCTATCTATTGCCTGAGCTGTCAAACACGGAGGATGAACATTACACACAGATAATGAGATTTTGTTTCTTAAATGGAATGTCAGATATGCAAGCAAGTTTTAAAATGCTCACATGAAAACACAGAATAAGCAAATGTGGAAAGTAATTATGGAGGTCACAGAAAATTTTCTTTCTCGTCTTTTGTTTTTCAATTAAACATACATTTACAGGTTATGAATTAAGAGAACATTATGAAAAGACATTTGGAAGACCATTAAAAAGGATATGAAATATGAAAATCTCAAGTAATAAATAATGAACACAATTAAATAAATGACCAGTCAGTTTCTCAACCTCTAAGCCAAGTGCTATATTCCAGGATTTCAAGTTAATAAGAAAACCATAGAAACGGATACTGAGCTACACATATGAAGAATTCTTGCCTAATTCTGTTGTTTTCTTAAAACCTGAATATCTGAGTGAACAGTATATCAGATAAATACCCTGAAACAGGACTTCAATTTATTATCAATTAAAACTGGAGGAGTACAAGACCAAAAAATGAAAACCTGGAACCAGTTAGAGATGTTCCCAGTTCTGAGTTAGACCTGTTTTCCTTGGAGGTTCTAAAAACTTACAGCCTACATTACTTCCAAGATGTGTCAAGTCAAACAGTGTAACCTTAAATGAAAATATCACTGGATAGCGTGTAGTACCTTTGGAAAGTATTTTACGAAAACACGCCTCAATCATTAAAGTCATTTATCTCTCATATCCAGTACCTAATTCATGTCTGACAGACAGTAAACACTCAAAAGATATTTATACATTACTAAACAAAAATATATCTGTATCTCCCAAGAAATCTTGACTTATTAAAATGTGTCTCACGTTGACAGCATCCTTCTTAGTTCCAAAAGAAAGTATCACTGTGTTTTCCTGGAAAGGTTTTTAATCATCAGATTATAAGTAACCTTAAACCTGATCGTATTCCTTTCTTAAAGCCTGTCTTATAGCCTCACTTACTTATATTATATATTGCTACACACACACACACAGATACAGATACACAGATAGCAATATGGTTGAAAAAGTGTTTCCACTGAGATTTAATTCAGGGTAATGGATGAGACATTGCACTCAATAATTTTCCTTCCAACAGTATTGCATTTATTGAGTCTATTCCCTGTAAATCTACTTCAGTTTTTGCCTTCTTCAAAAAGATTTCCATGACCATACTCCTTACCACCAAAATTATTTTTTAAAACTCCAGTATTCTGTGTACTGAGAGGAAGTGCCAATGAATGTATAATCGGGTAATCCTTGTCCTCTATGCCACTCATATAAACTCTTGTCATGACACTTGCCATCCTGTATTATAGCTGTGTGCTTACAGACCATCTATACTATGAGACACTGCATTGCCCTAGTGCAGAGTCAGTTATAGGCATTTTGGGTCCAACAGTGGATGCTGCCTCGGCCTGGGCCTCTTTGCTGTGCAACACACCTTACCTTACAGCTGCAGTGAGCTTGACTGCTAATGGTCTATAGTTATCTTTCTCTAGAGTTGTCTGTGGCCAACAGGAGCCCAGGCATGCCTAAGAGGAAGCCCTCATTGAATGACAAGATGATTCAAGGGCATCAAGGCCCAGCCTCTTGACTCAAGTGGTCCCTTGGGTCTCAGACTGAAATTAAACTCAGGGGACACCACATTTCTGCCTAACTTCTTCCCCTGCCCTAGTCTTCTTCCCTTTTTTATAGGTCTCCTGATGACATCTCATCAGTGAATCATTTGCACAAAGTCCCCTACTCAGGAAATCTGACCTAAGATGTAGCTCTAAGTACATTGATTTTTGTGACAAATATTCTGTTTCTCCTATTAAACTCTGAAATTCATAAGAACAGAAATGATAACTCACTTATCTCTCATATCCAGTACCTAATTCATGTCCGACAAACAGTAAACACTCAAAAGATATTTATACATTTGAATTAATAGATAAGCATATTTACCTCATTTCTTATCCTCATCTTCTACTGAGTAGATACACTGTAGGAAAAGAAAAGAGATGGGTCTATGGATAATTCTTTCCATTATCATTTAATACCAACCTTCCTCCAAGATAAAAAACATATAAATTGTTAGTCTGAATTAAAGAGGAATGAACCTGGTGTGGTAGCTCATGCTTGTAATCCCAACACTTTGGAAGGCTGAGCTGGGAGAATTGCTTGAGGCTAGGAATTCGAGACTAGCCTGGACAACAAAGTGACACTTTTGTCTCTATAAAAGATAGAAAAAGTAGCTGGGTGTGGTGGTGCACTCCTATAGTCTCAGCTACTCAGGAGGCTGAGGCAGGAGGATCACTTGAGCCCAGGAGTTTGAGGCTGCGGTGAGCTGTGATCGTGTCTCTGCACTCTAGCCTGGGCAATAGAGTGAAAGCCTGTCTAAATAAAATAAATAAAATAAAATAGAAATGAAGAAGTCCTTCCCCTTTCTAATTCCTGCAATAATGCAGATAATTAAAACATGGTATCTCATCAATTAAACAGATTCATTAATAGTAGCTAATGGTCAGATCCCAAATTCTCATTTTCTTTTTTTTTCTCTTTCAACTTCCCCTGAGAACATTTTCCATTTCTCACTTTCATCCTACTTCCCATTAAATCAGCATTAGGTTGGTAAATGTCAAGCCAACTCCAAGAAATAAAGATGGGGCATTTTCTCAGTTGCAATGCAGTATATCACCAGAGATTAAAACAAATGTGGAGCTCTGGCCTCCATTGTATCCTTTGCAAATGATCCTATTTCTCTTCTCTAAGCAAGATGGATCAGATTCCACCAAAGGAATTAACAAGTTCATCTAGAAGGACAAGAACTCCTACATTAATCAAAAGCATGTGAATATGTCTAAATTAATCTGAAGGTGCAAGCTTCTCCATTTGTGTTTCTCCTTGTGCCTGAATCTTACTAGCAAAGTTGCAGAATTTCCATGGTCCAAAAATGAAACAATACTCTCAGTATTCTAATTATAATTCTTGCTATTTACTGATCATCCAAAGTTTGACCAAGAAAGCATAAAAATAATTGATTCTTCACAGATACATTTTGTTTTGAGGTAGAGAGAGCCTTCTGATGAGAAAAGGCTCAGTGGGTTTCCACTACTTAAACCTGTGTCAAACAGGCAGCATCCACCCCCAACACAATTACAAAATAACTCAAATACTGTCTCTAACAGGATGAACTGTTTGGGAACATTTGTATTGGTCAGCTCCTCTGGGAACTTCCAGCCATCAATTGCATTTCAGTTAGAGAGTTATGCACAAAACAAGTCATTTGAAGGGTGGGAGTGAGGAGGTGAGAGGGGAATAGGAAGTCTAAAGAAAACTGGTGTTTAATCTTGAATTCATTGCCATTTAACCCAAGAAAGGATTAAAACTAGGTTTATCAAATAATTTTACCCAGTCGTGTAGCTGGGTATGTTGAGTAGATGTCATTATGATCTTGGTCTGTTTGTGCTGCTATGACAAAGTACTGTAGACTGGGTGGTTTCAACCACAGTCATTTATTTCTCATGATTCTGAATGTGGGGGAGTCCGAGAAGAAGGTGCTGGCAGATCTGGTGCTTGGTGAGAGATCTCTTCCTCCTTGCTGTATCCTTATTAGACTGAGAGAGGAATCGTATCTCTTGTGTCTCTTCTTATAAGAGCAGTAATCCAACCCATGAAACCTACCCCCATGACCTAGTTACCCTCCAAAGGCCCCATCTCCAAATACCATAACATTATGATTAGGATTTCAAATAAGAATTCTGTGGGTGAGGGGGTACACATTCAGTCCATTACATTATTCTTTACAATAATTTTATAAAGATATATTTTTATCTTCATGTTGCATGTGATGAAACTAGGTTTTATTAAATGATTTTACCCAGTCATATAGCTATTAAATGGTAGAGCTGGAATTTAAACCAAGGGCAGTCTGTTCCAAAGTCCACTATCTTTTGACTCCATAACTCTGTATCCATTTAACTAGTACAGTTGCTTTTTCAGCAATGTGGGGGCTAGAGAGGTCACATGCTAATGTAGTCAAAAATTTGTGTATATCTTTTTACTCTCTCAAAACATAACTACATATAGACTATTGTTGGCTGGAAGCCTACAGGTAACATAAATAGTCAATTCACAGATATTTTGTATGTTCCCTGTATTATGTGCTATATTCTTACAATAAAAAAGTCAGAGAAAAGAAGATGTTACCAAGAAAATCATAAGAAAGAAACTATAGCCGGGTTCGGTGGCTCAGCCTGTAATCCCAGCACTTTGGGAGTGGATTGTCTGAGCCCGCAGGTTTGAAATTCGCCGGGGCAACTTGGCGAGACCTCATCTCTACAATAAATTAAAAATTAGCCAGGTGTGGTAGCGCGCTCCTGTATTTCCAGCTACTTGGAAGGCTGAGGTGGAAGGATCGCTGGAGCTCAGCAGGGCGATGCTGCAGTGGCCGGCAGCGGCCACTGCACTCCAGTCTGGGTGACAGAGTGAGACTCCAACTCAAAAAAAAAAAAAAAAAGAAACTATATTTACTAACCGTGAAGTGGAAGTGGAACATTATAAAGGTCTTCATTCTCGTCTTCACATGGAATAACTGAGGAGGCAGAGGAACTGGTCTGGCTGTCCCAGCGGTGGTTGGGGGAAGGTAGAGGCAGAAGAGCTGGAGGGAAGACTAGAACAGCAGGCCTATTTGGAGTAACTTTTACTGAAAAAAGTCAGTAAGAGGACTCATGCAGTTCAAGTCTGTGTTGAAGGGTCAACTGTACTTGCTAAAGTTTATTTTTTGCTGAGCTCTCAACCTCCATGACTTAGAAACCAAAATAAAAGTGTTTTTGGACACTCTCTTTTTTTTAATTAAACCACTTTCATAATCCCATCACCCTTCTGCTGCATTAATTGCTAACTAACCACTAATACAAGATCTGTTGAAAAAAGCAATTCTGTACCCTGAGTTAGAGTAGCTGCTGTCTCTATTAAGGTTCTCAAAATGAGCTGGTAAAACACAGTGATGCTTTGAGGGCATGCTAAAGATTTTGAGTACATCAGCTAATCAGAAAGATTCTTGGATTAAGCAAATTACCAAATCCTCTCAGTTTTGCAGCCAAATGCCTAAAGCCGACTTCAGCATGTTCATGGTCCATGACCTTTACAAACCCTGGGGAAGTTTCCAAATTACTGCCTGATCCCCTGAGTCTGAGGCAAGAAAGTGAGTCTGGGTTCTACTTCTCTTCACAGTTTGGCCCCTCACAGGTGCTCAGTACACGTCTGGGGAATGAACAACCTTGAAGGAGATTCTTGTGTTCGTTTTATAGTATCCACAATACAATTGTGGGAGTAATTAAACCCTATTAACAGTATTATAATGGAATGGTTAACATGTCACACCTTGTCATTTGTCTCTGTTTCTCACATGGAAATTGAGATTGGGTAAAATGACCAAGGGAGAATAAAGGTGTTGAGATGAACCAGAACACTGCCTGTATGAGGTGGTTCCTGGTCTTCCCAGGCTATGCTCTGGTGATAGTGAGATGGTTGTGAGCGTCATGAGTTAAGTGAGGCTCCTTGGGAACGCCGCTGGACGTGGCTGCCACCAACCTCTCCTCTCTGTGCATGGCAGCTGACTCTCACCTTTCATCTCTAAGAGCCAGAGTCTCTCAGGTGCGAGATCTGAACCTGCCCTCACACCATTGCTCCAGAGCTTCTGGGTCTGCCTTCCCTTCTCCTCCCAGAGGCATTTCTGCCAAGGCTATGAGTGCTGTCCTACCCTTTCCCCAAGAATGGTTGTGTTGACTGTTTTGCAGATGGTTCTAAATTTCTACAGGAAACGATAGTGCAGAAGGGACACAGTACTCACCTGACCTCACTCCGCTGCACCCTGCTGGCCTTCAGCCTTGGGCCTTCCTTCTCCGAGTCTCTGTGCCACCAGCTCCTCAGGACCAGTCTGCTGCCTGGTGTACCCATCCCAGGATCAGCTCCTAAGTAGAAGGGGCGCATGGGCTGCCTCTACACTTTCAACTTTCATTTGCAAATCTGGCAAAGCTCTTCATAATCTCCATATGAAAGTCAGTGTTTAATGCAAAGCCTTATTAAATCTGTATAAAATATACAAACAAGTAAATCTGTATAAAATATACAAATGGGTGAATTCTTGCTAGTGGCATGTCTTTTCACATCCTTCTTCAGCGCTGAGCAGGGCCAATTGCTTTCATTTTAAACAATAAATTCATTTTCTGTGATCCAGGATGCTTCACTAATCCATTTCAGGTTTTCAGTACAATACAGATCCATCTGCATTTGCAAAATGAAAGAATTGGCTCAAGAGAAAGAAGGAAAAAGCAAGGCTGTACTTGTCAAAGCCAGGCCAGCAGCATTCACCAAGACTTGTGGCAGTTGGGCCGAATGCTGTGCGTGATGCCGAGTCTTGGGAGTCCACCAGGAAAGAGACGCTCTGGCGCAGCTAAGAAGAAATGATGCACTACATTGGGTTCATTTATCTATTGAATAGAAAATGGAGCTCCATTTTCATAAGGAGAGTTATGGCATCTAGGGGGAAGATTTTCTCTTAAGGACACAGGTGAGAGCAGATGAGCTGCAGAAATTTAAAGTACAAAGTGGGAATTTCACACAGTCATTTAGAATATGGTGGATCATAGTACGTCGACTCAGCTCTGCTGTAGATCGCAAGTTCTACTTCCCATGGCTTCCAGGACAGATTAAACAAGTGGGAAGCAGACTTTATTCCCAAAACCGGCAGGCGGGGAAGTAGCCAGGCTCAGGCCTCAAAGAATCCCTTTCAAAAGTTTAGGCTCCGGATAGAGGATTTTAAGGGGAAAAACGGAATGAGAATTTCTGGGAGTGGCCCAGGGAACAGACCTGGCTTCGACGGTTGTCTCAAATTGCCATCCACCTGGAGGGCTGTCTGGTACAGACCCAATGTGAGCAATGAGTTTCCAGGCTCTCCTATTTCAAGATCAGCCTCTGGTGTCTCTCAAGCAGGGACACAATTAGATTCGAAAGGAAAACACATCTTTCAAGCGTAGGCTGAGAGAGGAAAGGACTTAGAACTGTTCTCAAAAGCTGAAATGGCAATGAGTGGTTACCACTCCACTTGAGCAATGTTTCTCAAGATTTCTTCCTTGCGTAGTTCTTAAGATGGAGCATTGGCACACTCTTTTTGCTCTTGGAAGTTCAGAGCAGGCATCGAGACTCACTGCAGGGCACATACTGCTGGTACTGAGGGCTCACTCCTGAAGGGGAGCAGGGAAATTCACCCCAAAATATGGCATTTTGCCTTAAGGCCTCTCCAAAGTTGCTTCCTCTCCCTGGTATCAGGAAAGAAGAGGAAGAACACAGTTGGAGCTGGCCCAACCATTTCACAAAATAATGCCTGTCTCTCAGGTTTGTTCAGTTTCCAGGAAACTTTTCTGAAGCCCATTTTATCATATTTGCATTTTATGATTTCAGTTAATTCTCACAAACCCTCTATGGTTAGGATTATCGTCCCTATTTTAAAATTGGGGAAACTGAGACTCAGAGAACTAAAGTCAACATCTCACACTTGAAAAAAGACTGTGAATCATGTTTTCATAACCCCAGAGCTTAGGCTCTTCCTATTGCCTAGTATTTCAAGGCAGAAGAAGATTGCATTTCTGAAGGTTTTCTAATCAGGCTTATGGCTTCTGTGTCTACATCCTTCTAACCTATGGCCTTACTGTTCCTTAAATTCAGATGAATAAACAGGCTTAACTCTGCCACTGAATCAAAACAAAAACAAAACACAACACAACACATACACACACACACACACACACACACACACACACACACACACACACACAAATCCCTTTTTCTGGCTTGGAGGAAGTTAGAGAGGTCTCTACTCAATAGCTCAGCAGACTGGGCTGATTTTGGGACAGCACAACTTTTCTGATTTCTCTAACCAGATCTTACTTCTTCTTATCTTAAACCTCTACTTTATTCCCAAGGGTCATTCATGAAAAACCTGTCTTGTTATTTATTCTGTAAGCATTGAGGGTTCAAGATGTGTCAGGCATAACCTTAAACATGAGGGTTAATGAATAATACATGGAGTCTATCCACAACGAGATATTTCTAGCATAAGAGATAACCATGTAAAATAAGATTTTAGCAAGGTACAATGTGCTGTAATTTGAGAATATATAAGGACAGTAGGGACCAACTCTACTGGGAGAATGAGTCAGACAGGCTTCATAAAGGAAGTCCTACTTGAGTTAGGACTTCAGGACAGGGAAGACTTTTCAAGGGAAAGTTTTATAGTTCAAAGAAATAGCATGTGCAGAAAGATAGTGGCATAAAATATTGAGTCACTCCTTTGGAATTATGATTGCTTTGGGTGTTGCCATACAGAGAACGAGAGGGGAAATTGGGCCTTGAGGATGCTGTAGGGGCATACGCCAGGCTAGAAGTGAGTTTTTTGGCATGCTAAAGGATTTAGACTTACTCTCGGGGCAATGGAAGTCATGAAAATGCTTAGACAGAGGAAGAATATAATGAATTTTGTGGTTCTGACACCTGTTTGAAGAATGAATTGGAAGGAGGGTCCAAATCCTCCTTTCTGACCCTGGAGTAATTTTGGTCTGCTTAACATTAGTCTTCCAGTGCTGGGTTCCTGGGCTAGCCCAGACCACCAGGACTCACCCCTCCTTGCCTGCTCCCTTTCTGGAAGTCAGGGAGCTTCTTCCTGTTCCTTCATCTACTCTACCCTACATCAAATGGGTATTTCACTCAACTTTCTCTTGGGTCCTCTATCTTACTATCACTGCTGGATCTTTGGATCACAACCTATTTCTCCTCTCCTCCAAAACTCCATATGCATTATTTGTTGAATGTCCATTATGGCTCTCTCTTAACACTAACCATTCTCCATTTGTCCTACCCCTGTAAGTTTACATCTTGGCATCTAGGGTTAGGCAGATGCAGATGTTTTCCTCCACTGATTTGGATTCTAAGTGACCAGTTCTATCAGTTAATCTTAACCTGGCTAATTTCATGTGTTTGTAAAGTTGACCCTAGTTAACTTTACTTGTGACTAAAGTACTGGTCTTGCAATTTTAATACCAGACATTGGCAACAAAACCACATTTTAAAAATGTCTAAACTACATTTTTTATCCCATATATCAACTATATTGTTAATTCTTTAAAGTTGAAGAAAATCTTTGGCTAGTTATCACCCTGTGACTCCAAGTTCTTCCTCAAAAGTGAAACAAGCCATAGATCATATCAATGAAAACACAGTAATAACCTTCAGAACCAGAAAATGTTGAGATGCCTTACACACTAAGAAAGCTAAGAAGATCGAGAGTGACAGAACTGTACACTAAGGATGCAGTGAGAGCAGTCACCAAAAACAGTGGAGGAAACTTTTATTTCCTGATAATAAATACTTTTCCAATAGTAAACTATTACAGCATATTTACACATCTGAAAGGTGTTGCATTTTTACTATGTTCAATAAATAAAATTTTCAAAACAATGCAAAAGAAAGAATCAAACCCTAGGCCACAAAACTTCTGAGAATCATCTAAGTATCAGGGAGGAAGTATGATATTTTAATGAAAAAAATCCCCAACGTATAATACCTAGAATTTTTATTTCAGCAATTATACCTTCAATATTGAGACCCTTTGTCTGTTGCAGAGGGGTAATGGCAGGTAGAATTTTACCTAAAATCCCCTCAAGTTTCCAGTTCTCCTGGTCACTTCCTCCTCAAAATTCTTTCTGTTACTAATTGATGGCCCCTGTTGTGGCCTCCCTGGGAGTTTGAACAAAAGGAGTATTTCCCAGTGAGCTGTAAAGATGAATAAAGTGTGAAGGGAAGTTATACTTTGCAAGTAGTAGAGTCACAGGATTTTTGTCATATTCAGGCTTGATTTCCTATCTTTTACAAACAAGTTCATTGAAAATTAGAGAAGTCAAGTTGTATTAATTAGGATCAAAAGTAGCTCCAGGTTTTATAGGTGCATTAAGCTTACACAATTGTGAGAACCGTCTTAAATGAAAATAACACAAAATTACATACAGAACTTTGGGTGTGACTGGTAAAAGTGAGGGTTTAATATTCTAATCCAGACTGAACAAGATGAAACTTCTCTTGAATAAGTAAAGCCAAGTGGGATTGAATGACCAGGCACAGGAAGTGCCAGGAGGCAGAGGGGTATTAGGAACAATCATAGCCCAAAATGTGACCCTCCAGGAGCATGTCAGCCTCTGTTGCTCCTGCACAGAGCCTCAGTTCCCTCTCACTGCTGACCTACCTTCTCATTCATGAGCTGGAAGTCACAAAGTCCCAGCCAATGCAGGGAAGCCCTCTCAGGCCACATCCCAAGAAAGGAGCTCCACTGATCCTGCTAAGGTTCAAGGCCACTGTCGCCAGAGGAGAAGAGTTTGATAAAGATATGAAGCAACCTTTAGCACAGGGTTGTCACAGGAAAGGATGTGGACAAGAAAAATCTGGAAACAAGACAACTACTACACAAGTGACTCACTCAAAGTTGAACTGCTGATGAGCAGAAGACTCAGGAGCATAAACTAAGGACCCATTGCCAATACTAAGTTTTTTGCTCTAAAAGTGACAGAAAATATTAAATAATTTTCATGGCTCTGCATTTTTGTTTTCTTGTCATAGGAAAGTATCAGAATACCAAAACAAAGACAAAATCAAACACAACATAATGTTAGTTTTGTTCATTCAAAAACCACTGAAAGCTCTTCTAAAGGATCATTGTGTATGCATGTACACATACATATATATGTGTATATATATTTGTATGTATATATATTATCGTTCGAGATTAATGAACAATTAGGACATATGGAGTAGGTGGGTATTACATGTTAACATGGATCGGAAACTGTTATTTTACTGCTCTTCTGAATCTGTTTATTTTCTTAGTGTCTCATTATAATAGATATAAGATGCACAAAAAAGTGCTAGTTGGTTGTGCCCGAGATAAGTGGAAAATTGTTGTTCATTGCACTGACATGTGACTAGCATTCCTAGAAGCCATCATTTAGTAAAGCCACACTTAGAACAAATGACATACTGGTAATATTTCAGATCATACAGCTCCTGCATAGGAAGTTGCCATTGACTTGCATTTCCTAGTTAAGTAATTCATTATTGGTATATAATTATTTGTCCTAAACAAAGTACTTCTATCATTGGAAAAATTAAAATAAGAGGAATTAAAAATGGGGGAATTTTGACAAAACAGATCCTAACAGAATAAAAACCCAGGCCTTCCTTTCTCCTCACTCAACTCAGCCTAACAGAGTTTTTTTTTACTTCATTTTAATTTTTTTTTTTTTGAGTTTGAGTCTCACTCTGTCGCCCAGACTGGAGTGCAGTGGCCACTCCCGGTCACCACAGCCTCGACCTGCTGGGCTCCAGCGATCCTTCTGCCTCAGCCTTCCAAGTAGCTGGAACTACAGGCGCGTGTTACCATGTCTGGCTAATTTTTTTGATTTATTGTAGAGATGAGGTCTCGTCAAGTTGCCCAGGCAGATCTCGAACCCGCGGGCTCAGGCAATCCACTCACCTCAGTCTCCCAAAGGCGCAGGATTACAGGCTGAGCCACCGAGCCCGGCCATTTTAATTTTTAAACTCCCAAGTTCCCTTTGTTCTAGAGTAGCTCCAGGAATTCCTCCCCATTGGAATGTATGATGTAAGTTGGAGAAATTGCTGAAAAGACTTTATGCAGTGCCTGGGCTGCACCTCTCTGCCTGAGTGAACACAGCTTTGCAGGTAATTCATGAGTTTCAGGTAAGCTTTGTCCTGGCAGCAGGGCTTCCTCTGGGTTAGACTTGGCCTCGGGACCCATAAGGGCATGACCAAGACTGCATTTGTTTTGTTATGGACACATTGGCAAGAGCATAAAATGTCTCAGTTCAGAAATGGACTTTAGGGGTCCAAGAATCTGAAACTAAAAGGAAGGATGGCAGACATCAAACCAAAATGAAGGCACAAGAACGGTCTTCTACGTGAGTGAAAAACAAAATCCGGTCATGTTCATTTCATTTTCTTCGCATACACCAAATGCTCACAGGAGCCTCAGGGCATGGGGCTGCTTCCAAAGAAGAAGGAGACAGGATGCATGAAGAGACAGGATGACAGTGTGGTGCCCCAGCAGAAGACCTGCATGGAAACATGGGAGACACATGAATCACAGGAGACATGGGAAACACAGGCAATACGAGAGACGCAGGAGACACCTGAGACATGAGAGACATGTGAATCACAGGAGACAAGTGAATCATGGGAGACACAGGGCATATGAAAGACACAAGAGATACGGGAGACACGGGAGACAGACGGTACATGGGAGATGTGGGAGATGTGGGAAACACAGGAGACATGTGAATCATGGGAGACACAGGGCACATGTGAATTACTGGAGACAGGAAGCATGGTGAGGGGTCCACAGGAATGAGAATCATACATAGAGCTGGGTTCTCACCAGCCTGGGGACCCCAACTGGCACCCAGACGCTGAGACAATTTAAGTACAAAGCAGCAAACTTGCAAGCCTTGTCAGACTCTTCAGAATGCAGTAATAGCCACCCATCTGAGGACTCATTTTACATCTGAACAACTTGTAGAAGTCTTCTGGTCCAGCCTGGACATTTTTCTGCCCCGCCTACCTGTAGTGGCTTTTTCTGAGAGTGTCTTCTCTTCATCAAAAGGCACTTTTTTCTTGCATGCTTGGAAGAGTGAATTATTTACATGTATTGTGTCTTCGCTTTTAATCCTTTAGTTTTCTCTGTTGATATTGTGCTAAGTGATCATGATGTAGAACAGCATCTTTTGTGTGTTTGGTGTGACAAGAAGTCTCCAGCCCCAGCCTGTTGACTATCTGCCCACCTTAGCCTTCACCTGTACCTAGGGGCCATAGCACCCATCACCCTGTTAACGCAGCTCCATCGCCTTCTACTTTAAGTTGGGTTTGGCCAGCAGAAGACACTTACATGACACAGATGACCTAGGAGACAGAGATGGGTGTTATTGCCCCTGCACTCTCTTAGCTGGGTGACCAATCAGCAAGTGCATCCCTTGAGTGGGCTTATCAGATGCCCTGTCATATGTCTGCAGGTCACTCTAGGTGCCAACAACTGCCTCCTGCCCTTGCCCACATTGGCCGTAGCTACTTCCTGTCCTTGTCAGACCCAGTGGGGTGTACCAACCCTTCTGGAATCCCTAAACCACACCCATACATTGATACAGAGTCCCTTTATTATATTTTCTTAGATTATTCTTATATGGACAGCATCTCCTTTTCTTCCAAGACCCTAATTGATAAACTTGGCAAATAAACATTGCAATCCCAAATCGGAAGAACCACAGATCCATGACCAGCAAAGTTGATGACATGGCATTGACAATAATCCCAGTGTACTTCAGGAAGTAGTATGGAGCAATTGCTCAGTACATGGCCTGGTAACTTAATGGTTCAAATCTGGTCCTTCTACTAAGATGCATCAACTTGGGCTAGTCTTGAAGCTTCTCAAAACCAGTTTCTTTCTTAATAATATTGATGAGGCTAATAGTATTATCCCCCTCCTAAAGATGCTGCCAAGTTTGAGTGAGATAATTTGGTTTAAGCTCACAGCATACCGTAGGCATTAAAACTGACAGCAATGACTGTGGTGGTGATGTCAAAATGATATTTCCAGGGATGAAAACTCCACCGAGAGGTGGGATCTGCACATCCCACAGTGACCTGTGCCAAGGAAAGTCCATAATACTACTGTACTCGGTTGGCAAATGGCCACAACAGCATTTTTACTATAAAACAGTGAGAAGCAACATCCTGGGTTATTTTCTCATTAGTATCTGTTAGAGATCTGTTATTTTCTCAATAGTATCTGTTAGAGATCCCCAGGGTTCCCAGCCATGAAATATCCTAGCTATGAAACACACAGAACGAAGGTGAAGATGAAGATGGTGATGATGGTGATGATGACAGTGGTTCTTCCTGAGACCAACACATGCCAGCACAGTTCCAAGAATTTTATGTGTATAGATCCTTCAGTCCCCATAACAATCATATATGGTCATATAGTATTATTTTCCCATTTTACACAAAAAGAATTTGAGCTAAAGGTGAAGTAACTTGCCCGTGGTCACATCTACTAAGTAGCAGAAGGAAGTTCCAAGCCTGGAGTCCAGGTTCCAACATCCACATGAAAAACATGCAGTCACCCTGCCTCACTCACAATTCTTACCATGGTTCTCTGGGTTCCATTTTTATGAAGGCAAACATTTCATTCAGAATTATAACACGACTGAAAAATTTTTGTCAAGCAAGCATTTTACAGAGCAAATATCATTAGGCCATTCTAATTTATTATTGAATTTTCTATTCAGCACAGTTAAAACATTTTTATGTTTATTTTATTAAAATTATATTCATCAGGATTGTTTTTCTGTAAACTGTACACTGAATATTTGATTTATTGGTCAATCATTTTGTCTATATCAAATGTGACTGAATATAGCTTCCATCCATAGGAATTTCCTTTTATGGTTATTATAATAGAGTTTCAGCAGATTCACATTTAATTTGCATAAATTCAATCAGCTTGGTCAAAAATTAATATAAATCCAGGAGTCTCAGTGATTTCCCAAGCCCATTCCCAAGGGATTATCAAACATTAAAAGGTTTTATGCATGATGAGGAAGGAATCTTCCTTCTACAGGAAGAAATTAAAGAAGTAATGAGACCAGGTTGATGAGAAACAGGTTATTAGCATCATCTAAAAATACATCCCCACAAATTATAATTTACAGAAATTGCAATTTACAATACAATGGAGAAGCCAAACAGCACCCCAGCTAAGTAACGAAAGTCAACACCATGAATAAAGGGCAAACACACATGACATCCCCACACACATGACAGCCCAAGAAGGACATGACATCACTTATTTTGCAAGCCAATAAATGCTTAACCCAAGTCACATGATGAGGAGACACCAGGTGGATCAAACTGAAGGACAATCTGTAAAACAACTGGCCTGGCTGGGCACAGTGACTCAGTCCTGCGTCTCAGCACTGTTGGAGGACAGGGCAGGAGGCTCGCTTGAGGCCAGGAGTTTGAGACAATTGACCTTTAATCTTCCAAAACATCAGGACCAGAAAAGGCTAAGGAAATGAGTCTAAAGATTGAGTTAACTAAGTGCAATATGTGATCCTGGACTAGATTCTGTACTGGAAGAAAAATTGTTGAGAATGCTATTATTGGGATAATTGGTGAAAACTGGATATGGCCTATGTATTATGTAACATCGCTGTAGGAATATTAAATTTCCTGAATTTGATAACTAGATTGTGGCTTTGGAAAAAAAATACCCTTGGGAAATACACACTAAAGTATTAAGGGATTTTTAAAAAAATGATGCATGCAATCTACTCTCAAGTGGTTTAGCAAAAACCCAGTGTGTGTATGTGGGGAGAGATAAAAGCAAATAAATAAGAAAATATTCAAAATAAGTGAATCTGTGTAAAGGATATACCTTGTCCTTCTATAAAACTTTAAGTTGGAACTTATTTCATGATCAAAAGTTGTTTAATAAAATACTTACTAGAAGACCTAGAGAAACATTGACTAAAATTGGGGAAATTGCTAAAATCTAATGTGAAAATTATGAGGAATACTAGAAGTTGGAATTTCCATAAAATTGTGCAAGTGTTACAAAACCCTCAAATCCTTTGCTGCTGCTGCTGATCCTTGTATGTAATTGCATGTTGTGTGTGTCACCCAGTCACACATCCATATTAGTGTAACAAGGCTGTCTACCCAGAATCTTGTGCTGTATGTTTATGGGCAATTTAGGGATTTTCCAGGGTAATTTTTACTATATGTGATTTTCAACTTTTAGGAGTTAAAACTAGTTTTTTCTTTTCTTTTCTTTACTTTTTTTTCTTTCTTTCTTTCTTTCTTCTTTTTTTTTTTTTCCTTTTTTTGAGTCAGGGTCTCACTCTGTTGCCCAGGCTAAGAGTGAATGGCACAATCACGGCTCACTACAGCCTCAAACTCCTGCCTCAGTCTCTCAAGTAGCTGGGATTGCAGGTATGTGCCACCACACCCAACTAATTATTTTGTAGAGATGAAGTCTCCTATGAGGATGAGTTAAGTAGATGGTTTCGAGGCAAATAGACTTGTAGAAAGTTCCTAAATCAAGCAGTTATGCTATTTTAAAATTCACCTTCCTGGGCAAGAGCTGTCTGCCACAGCAAAGTCATGTTAGTTGAGGCTATGCGGGTGGTTTCTCTTCTCAGGTTCCATCCCTAGAAGCCTAAGGATGGTCATGGCTCCCACTGTCCACAGCCTAGGGTGCTGCCCTATCTGTGCCTGCCTTCCCGGCACCCTACCTACTACCTTGAAGATCACCTCTTTCTACACTCTTTTCAATTACTCCGTTTGAATATGTCCCCTGTTTCTTCATGGGACCCTAACTGGTCAAGATAATTATGAGTTAGATAAACATTTGCTCATTCGTATGTATTGATTAATTCTGCAAGTCTCATAATTACTTGGTGGCCTGATTGCTCTGCTAGTCCAGTTCAGCATCGTTGTGTATGGTGTAGTAGTCACTGTAGGTGCAGCAAAATGTAAACTTCAAAGCAAAAGGCAGTGCTTCGTGCCTGGACCTATTTGACTCCCTACAGAAGCAGTCTCCATCTCAGTCTCTTGCTTCAGTTCTGACAGAGGATAGGCAATAATAAACTGCTCTAACTAAATACAGGGAATTCAGCAACTGCATGGCCTAGCCCCACCTGTTTATCCTGGTTCTGTATACTGCTTTCTTTTTGCTTTTTTCAGAGTATCTGTCTCCAACCTTGCTAGTCCCACTTGCCAGAACTGAGACTTAGCCATAAATCACAGCCAAGTGCAAGGGGAGCTACCAGCTGACACCTGGCCTGTCTGGAGTCCTCACATTCTCTCTTCCCTCCAGCTACCCCAGGGACATATGCATATGTGTGTGTGGAACCACCAGGGCCTCTGCCCCTGATGTGTGTGTGTGTGTGTGTGTGTGTGCATATGTGTGTGCATGTGTGTGCATGTGGAACCTCCAGGGCTGCTATCTCCCACACCACCTCTTCTACCGCTAAACCCGGGGTGGGCCGGAGGGGGGAGTTGCATCTGTCCTCTAAGCATCTAATGGAGAAAATGAAAACAGGGTCTTCTGCCAACTCCCCCAGAATACACTCATAAAACTTGAAAGAAACTAAATCTTTGAGAGCAACAAAGAAAATAAACGCATGTCTAAATGTATTTCCTGGTCGCCTGGCAGCTCTTTGGTCTTCCTCTTCCCTGCTGAGATTCTAACAAATAACTAGTGACCAGTCACAGGTGCTGTGCTGAATTATTTAGTACGAGTTGGCACGGCTGCATGCCCTCTTGGACCTGCGTGGGAAGAAGGCAAGGGAAGGATGGGAGGCAGACGCAGGGGGGCACACTTCTCGACAACACACACGAGGCTGCATTCTGCATCCTTTGCCTTCATGCCAGGAACTATTTCAGTTCAGTTATAATATGCACGTTATGTTTATCTTAGTGAGAAACAAAAGCTCATTTAACACATATCCCAAAACTTTCAGAGATAGACATGACCTCATCAGGAAAGTGTAGTCACATGCAAGTGTACCGGTACTTTGAAGAGGGGGCAGTGTCTTCCCAAAGGACATATCGGGAATACCTGATGTATGTGCGGGAAGTGTGGAACCACCCTTTGGTCCGCCCTGGGCTCTGCTCTGAGAGGCCGCAACACTGAAACCATAGAGCATCTCTATGACTTCTGGGGCTACTCACATGATGCGTTCCAAGGGGACAGTCCTCCTGCTAAGAATATGTGCTTGACTGATGTGAATTTTGGAAGAATGTCGATAAATACTTAAAGTCTAGAATTTAGTTTAGTTTAGTTTTTTTTTTTAAAGACCAAAGTTGTCTTACGTTCATAACTTTTCCTACAAAATTCGCTTTAGTTTCTTTCCCTGGTTCAGCAAAGCAAAACAAAACACCAGAAAGGCCTTTCCAATGCTTTTAAAAGCAAATTTTATTTTTAAAGATGAAATAAACAGTGGAAGAGGGGGAATTCAAGGGACATGTATCGTCTACTCCATTTCATGCCCTGTGTTAACCCCTTTTAAAACATCATCTCATTCTTTATTTACTTTTTATAAGTAACAAAAATAAACCCAGCATCTATACCCAACTTTTATCATTCAGATCCTCTATTAAGAAAACAGCTAGTAGTAAAAAAAAAAAAAAAAGAAAAAAAGAATATGTGCTTGATTTTATGGCACAAATTGCATACTATACAATCTGAGAGAGTAATGAAAAGCTTTGGCTTTCGAGTTAGACAAGCTCAGGTTTGAATTCCAACTCCTATTATCACAGCTCTGTGGGCTTCTGCAAATTAATTCGTTAATCTTTGGTCACCTCAACTAAAAACGGGGATCATATGGGGATCATAGGAGCCCCCTCCTCACAAATTATTATGAGAAATGAAATAACGCATGAAAATCGTAAAATATGATGTCCAGCGTGTGTTCCACACTTCGTACTACATGTCATTTGAAGTTGGTGTTTTGACATTGAACTTGCATGGGGGAGTGGGCAGCTTTCATGTTTAAATGTATTGGTTCATCCAGATGAAACCCAGAAAAGCAATGCTGGCTGATGTCTTTCTGCCCACTAGTTGCTGATACCCAACAGCCCACCACCTTCTCACAGAAGTCCCACCAGCATGTGCAGTTCTTGTGTGAAGTCAAGTGTGTCATCTGCCACCTAACACGAGTTCTTTCTTGGGATGTACTGACCACTGACAAACTGGGAAAATTTCCTTGTTTTCAAAGATAGCTAGAATCATGACCTTGACTTGATCTTCTTAAAGACTAAGAAAATTGGAAAACAGAACCAATTAACCGGGCTTTGTACTTCTCCAGATAAATATGTCTATACATCTACGTATCTAGCTATCTCTTTATATGTCTATTTATACCTTTATAAATACATAAATATGTCTGGTCATCACTATTGTTCATCTCATATATCATGACTTTATCCTTGAACTGCGAAGGAAAAAATTCATAAAAAGTTTTGTGAAAGGGCAATCCAATTTAGAAAAGAATAATAATTGAATCAGTATTTAAATGTAAAGCCCTTAGTAAATTTCTTGAAGGTCAGAGTTATAAAAAGAGCTAAAATGCTTTATATTTGTGTTGTACCTTAAAGTTTACCAAAATATTTTATATATAATAAATCTTTTTAAAAAAGAAAGTAAGGTTATTACTTGATTTATGCATGATAACATAGAGACAAGGAAGTTGAGAGACTTCATTTTCTCATGAAGCAAATTTACTAAATGATTACGTGCAGGGAAACTTCAGGGTCCAGAGGCTACAACTATGAACAAAACAGGAGAAGTCACCTCCTCACAGATCTTTTCTTGTTCATATATATGTACTTTTTAAATTATTCTTAATTGACAAATAACAACTGTGCATACTTTTTGGGTACATGTGAAGTTTCGATCTATGTATATATTACAGAGCCAATCAAGCTAATTAACATATCTATCACCTTTTACCGACTTACCACTTTCCTATGGTGAAAAGGTGACATCTGACTGGGTTCAAGCATCTCTCAGATAATATTAATAGGAGACCTTGGCCCTGATTTCTCCCTTCAAGGTGTATAAACTATGTTTTGTTTTTTTAGATTGCATCAGGCTTTAAAAGTAGAAAAAGGATGCCAAGGTCAGATAGTCACCTCAAGAAAATTGGGAATATCCACACCCATATGTGTTCTGTTCATCAGGGCAGGTTAAAAGGCCATTTTCTAAGGATTTCTGAGAGGACCCTGACCCACCCCACCCTCAGCCTTTCCCACTGACCCAACCAAAGTGCTTGCAATTTCCACTGTTTGAGTCACTTCTTTGGACTAAATATGTTTATTTAAAATCCTTGTTAGATTATAAGCAAGTTACTAAGAAGGAATAACTCATTAACTGATTAGCATGGATTAATATATCTTTTTTATTCCAAGGAGGAAGGACTTAGGAACTGTAAAAATGAAAGCATTTGGAGCAAGAGATCATGTTTGAGAAAACTGGAACAAAAGAACTCAGAATCAGAAGACATAAACATTCACGGAACAAGATAACAACATGTAATTATCAGTGGAGAAAAGAAAAAGGAATCGAAGGAAAGATAAAATCACGTAGGACTGACTCTGGCAACTTTCCAGTTTTGCCTAGGACTGCTCTTCTATTCCAGAACAAGACTGAACAACCAGAAGGGACCTTGGGGACACCTTGCTTTCACTCCTCTGCTGTATGTGTAGAGATACTACTGTCCCAGGCATTTAGGTGACCTGCCCAAGTACTCAGAAAGTAGTGACAGAATAAAGATTAGAAACCTAGATTTATAACTGCTTTACTAAGCTAAAAAAAAAAAGTGGCAGTTCTGAAGAAACTTTGGTTAGGGTTTTTCCAGATCCTATTTTCAAGGCGTTTTCGTCTTTGAAAGAAAGACTCTTTTATTTTGGCTATTACGAATGTTTGTTTAAGAAAAGGTTATTAGACAAGGCTCAAATTAGAATTAGAATGAAAAGAAACTTAAACCCTTGGTAGAATACATTTTAAAATTCAGAAGGAGGAAAGTTCTCGTGGATCACAGGTTGGTACACTATGCAGACACATTTCCTCTTTTCTTCCCACACTCATCTTAAAAATAATACCAGACAGTACTAGACATCAAAGTCAGCCAGCCGAGACAGGAGGAAGTGACTTTTCACATAGGCAGAAACTCAGCAAGGTAAGTCCCTAACAAGCAAACCCTAGTGACAAACGGGACAAAGTCATCTCTGAATTGATGAGTCTCAAAAAACATATGTATCTAGCCACAGACATCATGAAACGTTTTCCTAATAGTAGTGGTGATTGATTCAATTTTGCAGAAGAAAAAGGTTTGATGTAAACAGCTAAACACACTTTTTAAAGTCCTATTTTTTTTAAAGCTCAAGGGAAGACATCACAGCATAATGAAAAAAAAAACGTGTCATCTGAGTGCTGTTTTTTTAAAATTTTTGGCTTTAATATAAAAAGTATCAAAAATAGAAGTGTGAAAGGACAAAATACAAATGTTATTTATTTTTTATATTTATAAAATATATGTATCTTTCAGAGACTGTTAAGCACCTAGTATTAAGTATCAGTTACAATACAGTATTATAGTATTATAATTGCAATACGGTCTTAAGAAGCTAAGGAAGTAGATTCAGCAATGGTTGACTGCTTGTTGTCTATGTGACCATGTGCGAGCTATTTACTGTGCTTCTCTTGAAGTAGCAGTGATAGAAACTGCAAAGTAATCACAAAGATTAACATTGAAAAAAGAAGAAAAGATCACATCCAAATCACATAGATAATGCCTAACACAGCAAGCATTCAACAAAATATCCTCCCTTCTCTTTGGGGCCCTCAAAGGACAATCAATCATCTATATAGAATAATTTAAGAAGTATTTGTCCTTATACTAGCCCTTTAAATATTATCTCCATCATTTAAAATTTGGGTTGTTTGCACCTTATGTACTTCCTGGTCCTTGGAAATGCCATTGAGAGAAGCAATATCTGTAAACTAGTGCAACCTCTGTGGAAAGCAGTGTGGCGATCCCTAAAAGCTCTAAACACCAACCTCCCATATGACCCTGTGATCCCCCTAGTGGGAATATACCCTGAAGAACTCAAATCACTTTTTAAAAAAGATACCTGCACTCGTATGTTTATCACAGCATTGTTCACAATAGCAAGAACCTGGAAGCAACCTTGCTGTCCAGCAAAAGAGGACTGGATTAAAAAAATGTGGTACATATACACAATGGAATACTATGCAGCCATAAAAAAGAATGAAATCATGAATTTTGCAGCAACCTGGATGGAACTAGAGTCTATAATACTGAGTGACCTCTCACAGAAACAAAAAAC
>CAUYQG010167266.1:0-20235 GCA_963574415.1 Tarsius wallacei
TCGAACCCGCGGGCTCAGGCAATCCACTCACCTCAGCCTCCCAAAGGCGTGGGATTACAGGCTGAGCCACCGAGCCCGGCTTCTAGTTGAATTTTAAATTCAGTTTTTCAAGTTGCACAAAAAACTCTGTTTAAATTCTGACTGGCATTTCATTGAGTTTATAAATTAATTATGGGAGAACTGATATTTTACAAACTTTAATCTTTATATTCTTTTGGAAAGTTTTTTTATTAAAATAGTTTTTTTCAGTAAAATAGTTTTTTTTCATAAAGCTCATGCTTCTCTTTATTTGGTTATTTCTATGTATTTTATAGTTTTTATTATTCTAGGAATTTAAAAATTTCCTTTCAATTTCTATTAAGTTATTTTTTCTGATTTAGAAAGCTATTTATTTTCTATTTGTTGCTGTTGTAATGACTACCTTACTAAAGCTTCTTATTGAGTCTTTACATTTTAAAATTTTACTTTCTTTAATTAAAAAATAACATATCATCTGATAGCAATGGCAGTTTTGTCTCTTTTTTTCTGATACTTATGAATTTTATTCATGCTTCCTATCAAATTGCATTTATTAGGACCACCAGAAAAATGTTGTGTGTAACTCTCTCTGTTTTGAATTTTAATCAATGCTTCTGTTTCATCCAAAGGATGGTGTTTTCTGGAATTCTTTTTATCAAGTTGACAAAGCTTTTTAACTAATGTAGTGAGTTGCAATTGAAAATGTCTAAATTTGAACACTCTTTTACTCCCAGAATATATCCTAGTTGGCAATTTTGAGAAATGGCTTATTAGTAAATACGGTCCTAACTTTGAAATAATAATGATAAAGACAGGAAACAAGAATTTCAATTGTTTTCAACAAACACAAGGAGCAAACAGAAAGAGTGAAATGAAAGCAGGAGCTTCTTGCTTTATTCCAAGGTAAGATTATTAATACAAATTATTTTTCAATATTTAATTAAAATATCTTAAACACATATGTTTAGTGGAAATTTAATCTTGAGAAATGGAATAGAACATGTAATTTCTAAGCCAATAGTACAAAAAAGGAAACAGAGAAAACTTCTTTAATCAGTAAATGAAAAGACAAAGAAAAAATGAAACACACAAAGATAACACATTAAAAAAAACCAAGCAGGAATGGGAACAGTTATCAGTTATAAAACATTGGTTATCAAAATAAAGGTGGTTATATTAAAACAACCTATCAAAAGGGAGAGAAACTGAGAGAAAAAATTTCAGTTATTTGATGTTTCCAAGAGGCACACAAAACTAAATAACATAGAAAGACTGAAAAGGATGGATGAATACCAGGCAACTTATAACCACACAAGGTAGATGGGACAATATTAATTTCTAAGGAAAAACTTTCAAATATGAAAACCATTATATGGTCAAAGGGGGATATAAGATGCTGTTGCAATGTATAGTCCACTGAAAGATAAAAACATTACGAACCATGGTGAAGACATTTAATGTTCATCGGATACCATCTTCCTGTGTTCTAGATTTTCCAGTCCCTTGCTGTTAGACATGTCTGTGTACTAGTTCCAAACAGTGAACCCTAAGAAGTGATGTGTGCCACTTCCAAGTCAAGCATTAAAGAACTGGTGTGTGAGTCTCCATTTCTCTCTTAAAAATTGCTTAAGGCCAACAGTCATGTTATTTAAATTTGTTTAGCATTAACTATGCATTTATGATTTATTTTTACCCACTACTATTTTTTAAGTGATCCCTTCTCTTATATTCAGTTTCCCTTTTAATATTGCGTATACTCATATAAATTTTTCAGAAAAGTTTTCTGAGTTTTGAAACATCTGAATACTCATGTGTCTGAAAATGTCTTTATTATGTCCATACATCTAAATGCTACTTGAATTTTTGCTTCATAATGATATTTCAAAAGAACATGGATAACATTACTCTGTTGCACTCTGGATGCCAGTTGCTGAGAAACCTTATGCCAGACAGATTATTTTGAATGTAGCCTGTTTTTTTCCCACTCTCTATTGCTTATTAAGGATTTTCTCTTAATTTCTGGAATTCAGAGATTCTTCCAGGCACGCTGAAATGATTGTTTTCTTTCTTTCCTGTTCCCTCCTCTTCCCCTCTCCTCCCTCCCTCTCTTCCTTCTCTTCGTTCTGTTAGCTATTGATTTCTATTGAATGTTTGACAATACTTTCATGTTTTTTGGATAAGTATATATAAATGAACAGACTGATAGCTCAGATATGTTTTTCTAGTACGTGTGAAATTTCCCTTTCCCTTGGCAATGCATATAATTCAGATTAGAGGGGAAGGGGTGGTTCTTGGGGGCAGAGCAGTCATGGTCCCTGGTAAGTTGGGCTTTCCTTTAGGGTAACCAGTAATTTGTCTTTGGTGAAAGGTTTGTTTCTTCCCTTGAGGTAGAGCTATTTGGGAAATTACTTTGTCCAAGCCCCAGTATCTGCTCTGAGAGTCTTCTGTGTCAAAATTCCATATTGCAGAACTGTACCTGAGTCAAAAGCCGACATCAGCTTGAGCATGAACACAGGTCTTTCACTCTTAAAATCACTGTCCAGAACTATCACCTATTTCTTCTTTTATCCCAACTGCTTCAGATCACAAAATATTTTTAGAGTTCTTTATTGAAGGACTTCTCATTTGCTCTTATTTCCATGTGTATTCTTTAGATCTGTTTCCACCTGCTTTTTCTGAAGAATTCTCAAAGTTCTGATGTCCTAGTGGCAACTCTCTTGATTTTTCATCTTGGCTAAAATTCATTTTTGTCTGCACATTTCTCTGTCATTTCAATGGAATTTAGGGAATGAGACCAAGTGAATACTTTTCTTCAGCTAGCCATCTGAAACCTTCATTTGATCATCCTACCTCAAATAAATGCAAGAACATCTTCCAGACAAGCCATCTTTAAAGCATTCTGCTTTATCATAAAGAATCATTTATCTAGAGTGACAGAAAAAAGCCAAGTTATTTCCCCCCAAAATTAAAATTATAGCCCAGAAAATACAGAAACAGATCAAAAGAACATTTTTAAAAAGCTAAAAATCTCATGATTATATTTGTGATAACAATTTGATGTAAATAGTTTGAGTTTATATACCTACAGAAATGTTCCTTTCCTTGCAAAATGGAATCCTTATCTTCAATATAGCTAATATTTATCATGCACTTAGTATATCTCAGGCACATTGCTGAGATTTTTAAGATAATTCTTTCATTTTTACAATATTTTATTTAATCAATGTTTCCACCCAATCCTTCCAACAGTACTTTCCACTTGGGATTGTCATTCATCCTTCTTGTACAGACAGGGAATGATGCTTACTGAGTTGAAGTAACTTGCATTCATGGGACTTTTTTTTTTTTTTTTAGTTGGAGTCTCACTGTCATCCAGACTGGAGTGCAGTGGCATACTCACAGCCACCGCAGCCTCGACCTGCTGGGCTTAGGCGATCTTTTCGCCTCAGTCTTGCAAGTAGCTGGAACTACAGACATACACCACCACGCCAGACTGGTTTTTATGATTTATTGTAGAGACGAGGTCTCACCAAGTTGCCCAGGCTGGTCTCGAACCCTCTGGGCTCAGGCAATCCTCTCGCTGAGCCTTCCAAAGTGCTGGGATTACAGGCTGAGCCACCTTTTTAAGTACTACATTCTACTACCCTCCCATGGGTACTGTTTTATAACCTGATTTGGAAAATAAATCCATGGGTTTCTTTTCATGTCAATAACTATGCATCTGTATCATAAATTGTAATTGCTCTATATTATATTGTATCTATATTAAGTATATATTTTATATCATATATTTCCATATATATGCAGTGTATAATTTTTATTTTAATTTATTTTGCCAGGATAAACAAAGCTGTAGTGAAGAGTATTCACCAAGTAGTATTGAACACTTTCCATGAATTAGACATTGTTTTGGGCGCTGGGAATAAATAAAACATGGTCTCTGACCATGTGGAGTTTACATTCTAGTGTGGGACCTAGACAATTAAAAATAATTACCTCATGATTATTTAATCACAAATATGAGATGGAGGATCCTGAGTGTTTGTTCAGCATGGGAGCTGGTCTGGTCTGGGAGGCAAAGGAGCCGTTTCTGAGGAGCTCATGTGGCAGAGGAAAGTTTTAGTACTGCCTGCTGGACCTTTGGTGAGCCTTATGCCTCCATGGCATAAACCTGTGAAGTGGGGTTAAGTAGAATCCAATCCAAGCAGCCTTTGAGAACTAAATTAACCTAACGGCACTCTCACTAAGAATCCCCGGGATTAAGATCTCCTTGCTGTGCACAAATCATCTGAATGAATTAAACATGTAATTGAAAGGCTCATCGTGTGCTACTCGAATGCTTTGCTGTACCAGAAATAAAATGAAAATGAAATCATTTTCTCTTTCAAATAAATATTATATACCGCAGACTTCACTGACTCCATTAGCACTGTCCAATTGCACAGAGGCGATTATATTATTTATGGTATGTGCAGATACTAAGAGGCTCCTTCAGCTTCAGGCAGACAAACACTAGAGGATTTTCCCTCCTTACTTCCCCACTCAGTATTTCTTGCTGCTTCTCTTTCTTGCTTTCTAAAACCTACGATTGATTTCATTTTATTTTACAGACTTCAGAGCAAGCAGCCATTTTCAGAGGGTGTTTCTTTACTCAGTGTTTGGAGCAAATCAAAGCTAGCACCATCATGAGAAACTGGTATATTTTGAGCAAGTTGAAGCTAGTACCATCACAAGACTGGTATGAGAAATCTTTGCTATTCTCTGGTTGGATCATGCTTTGTTAGCAGGTTACCTTTTGTCTTAGTAGGTTTTGCATTGCTGTACAGAAATACCTGAGGCTGGAAAATCTATTTATTTATTATTTTATTTTATTTTGTTAGAGATAGGTGCTTGCTCTGTCACCCAGGCTAGAATGCAGTGGTGTGATCATAGCTCACTGCAGCCTTGAACTCCTGGGCTCAAGCAATCCTTTCACCTCAGCCTCCCAAGTAGCTAAAACTATACCACCACACCTGGCTAATTTTATTTTTTGTAGAGATGGGGTCTTGCTATGTTGCTCAGGCTGGTCTTGAATTCCTGGGCTTAAGTGATCCTTTCACCTTGGCTTCCCAAAGTGCTGGAATTACAGGCATGAGCCACCATGCTTGTCTAAGGCTGGATAATTTACAAGTAAAAAAGGTTTATTTGACTCCTGATTCTGCTGAGGGTAGTCTTATAGAATTTTGGATATTCCTGCTCTGATGAGTCATTGAATGTGATGTATGTCACCCGTGAAGGATGGCAACTTTGGGTGAGGCTTTCTTCAGACCAAGCAAACTCAGTAGGGTGCTGGCAGCTAGGGGTTTTCTACTATTAGCACTTTCAAAAACTAGGAGATGAAGTCCTTCATTTTTAAAGAAAGCTATGGGAAGTTGTCACAAAATCTACCACAGTGACACAGGATTAATCAACAGAAATGTAGGACTGGATTAACATTTCTGTGAAAAAAAAAGGGAGAAAATTTGCATGGCTACTAAAGGAGCAGGTGTCTCATGGAATGTAGAGAAAGCTGTATCATTCTTTCATTTTTTGGAATAATAGAAAATGGTATGCTTGTTTCATGGGAAGAATCTCTGTCATTGTGTGTCCACCTATGATTTTCTTTGACTATTCTTAGTGGCTCACCTAGTGGAGTTAGTCAATCAATGTTGATTTCTAATAATTACAGACAAAAGCATTCTTATAATCCGTATCCAAGACCCCTTGCTGAAACTTCTCTCAGCAAGTGTCCATATACTGATTTTAATAACTTTCCTGAAATTTGAAACCTATGCATTAAAGTCATAAGCCAAACCCACAACATTGCTATGTAGCACTTTGCCACTGAGTAAATTCCCTTTGTGATTTACATTGCTGAACAGGGCCAAAGAAATAATCCAAAGCCATAAATAGGTATCAAGATTGCATTAACCTCATAAGTACACAATTTCCAGTTTGCTTTGATTAAAAATGCCAATCAGCTATAATAAATAATGACCATCCAATACACACCCAATTCCAAGCCAATTTTGTTAAGGTCTTCTGCTATGGGCCCATAGTCGCTGATCAAAGCATATAGCAGCTATTGAAACTCTGGTGAAGATTTCAAAAAGTCATCAAGTTTTCATCGGCCTTCCTTACCACTTACCTCTGCCCTCTCTAAAGTTGGAATAACTTTCTCCTATCTAGAAAGCCTTGCTTTGATTAAAAATCTCTGAAGGGAAAGTTTCCACAACTTCCCATTCTTTTGCCTTGAAATTCAAATGAAAAAAATTTTAAGACATTCCCTTCTGCTATACTGCCAGTGAAAATAAATATGGGTTACTCTGCTCTGGTTTGAATTTTAAGTATTCAGTAAATATGAAATTTCTTGTTCTTTTCTCTTACCCCTTTGGATACTTGGCAAGTAGTCACACTAATATTCTACTAACCCCAGCAAAGTAAATAGCTACTTTCACTGATGGCTCTCTTAAATTAAACGATATATCATGGCTGCACAAAAGAGCTGGGTTTCAACTCAGGAAACACAAAGGAATGGATCTATACCAAAATCCAAACCCTTTCCCAGCAAGGGCTCTGGTAAGGAAGGATCTTCCCCCAGAACAAATCCATTCATAAGTCCTGAATAGACTGAGCATTAAATCCACAATTGAAGTACAGCATCTTTTTTTAAGAACTGAGTACAGGGTAGAGTTATTTTTATTTCCTAATTAAATAGTTAACTTATCTTCCATCTTTCTTTGTCATGACAGATGAATGCTTCAATATAAGATTTGGTATTTTATGCTCATCTTAAGCTGTACTGGCATTAAAAGATATTTCAGTTATTACTATAATTACTGTACATGCAAAATAGATTACAATACTGCAACCTGAACTTGAATTTTGGAAGATGAAAAGAGAAGAAGCAAGAATTCTTAAGCAGCTTTCAATACTCAAATATAGGCTGTATTATCATCTACCCCTCAGATCTACAAACAGAAATACCCACAGTAAGCAGGCAGTAAGGAGGGCCAGTGGTGGGCTGCTAGCGCTGGAGAACAAAGGCCCACCTGAAAGGGGTAGCTGCTACTCAGGAACATGGGTCTGTTTTCTTTTCGGGAGGCAGGCTCCGTGTTTCCAGATCTTCTGATTTTCCCAGAGAAGATTAAAATTCAAGTTTTATGTAAACTTTAATCATCATCAAAACTAAAAAATGTGGGAGCCAAACAAAATGCCTGATTTAGCACATTTGCCACTGGTATGTAGTCTTCTAATTGGAAATAGGTGAGATTCTGCTTACTGGATGGAAGGTAGGTTAGTTAACAAGTAAGATTCTTTCCAATGCTACAAAATTCTGCTGCAAACAAATCCAATATGCAACCTGAACTTGAATCCTGGAAGATGAAAGCAGAAGAAACAAGAATTCTTAAGCACCTTTCAATATTCAAATACAGGATAGAATATCATCTAACCCTAAGATCTACAAACAGAAATACCCACAGTAATTATGTATCTACAAACATAAATACTCACAGTATTATGTTGGCATAAAGCAACAGGGATTTTATTATGCTCAGGATTCTGTGGTCAGAAATTAGGCCGGGAGATGACAAGGATGTTCTGCTTGTACTTTCACAGTGTCAGAGGCTTCAAGTGGGAAGAGTCAGATGTCTGGCGATAATTGAACGCTGGAGGCTGAAATCATCTGAGGCTTCTTCTATTGCATGGCTGGCAGTTACACACTGGGATGTCTCAAGGTTTGTGTTGAGCTGGAGCTGTCAACGGTAGCTGCAATACTTACATTCATGTGGCCCTTCCATGTGGCTTACACGTCCATGTATCATGGTAGCATGTGGACAGTCAGGTTTTCTACCTGGTGATGCAGGGTTCCAAGAGAAAGTGTTTCAGCAAATAAAGCACATGGCCTTCTGTGACCCAGCTTCAAAAATTATATAGCATCACTTCCATCATACTCTGTTGGTTGAATGGATCACAAGTCCACCCAGACTTAAAGAGAAGGAATATAGACCAAACTTCTCAGTGTGAAAAGTCAAATAATTTGTAGCCATTTCTTTCAAAACCACTACAGGTGGAAAAAACTTATATTTGGGTACCAGAAAAACTGGGGATCAATTCGGGTTCTGCTTTTTATTGGGCGGCATTGAACAAATTATTTAACACCATTGATCCTCAATTTTTTCATCATATTAGAAATGATGTGTGTGAAGCCCATGATGCATTGCAAATGCTCCTGAGTGGTGATCATTATCTCTTTCTTATCACATTGTAGAGGAAGATGATAAAGATTTTCTTAACTGGAATCTCTTGTAGTTTTAAAGAACTTATTACAAGATCAGTGACTGATCTGACAGGCATTTTATTTACTAACAACACACCCTGAGAGCCTGTTTATACAAGGAAAGTGAAATGGTTTGGATATTTTTCCCCTCCGAAACTCACCTTGAAATTTGTTCCCCAATGTTGGAGGTGGGGGCCTAATGAGAGGTGCTTGGGTTGTGGAGGCAGATCCCTCATGAGTAGATTAACGCTCTCCCTTAGAGCCAGTGAGTTCTTACTCTATTGGTTGCTTGTTTTTGAGTCATGGTCACTCTACCGCCCATGTTGGAGTTAAGTGGTGCAACCTCAAACTCTTGGGTTTAAGTGATCTACCAGCCTCAGCCTCACGAGTAGCTGCAACTACAGGACTAAAACCACACGTGGCTAGTTTTTTTGATTTTTTTGTAGAGAGGAGGTCTCGCTATGTTGCTTAGGCTGGTCTGGAACTCCTGGTCTTAAGCAATCCTCCTGCCTCGGTCTCCCAAAGTGCTAGAATCATAGGTGTGAGCCACCATTCCTGGCTGAGAAAAAATTTTTTTTTAAAGAAATAAAATGGTAGGCCAGGGCTGAATATAGGAAATAACATTACAGAACTGGACTCACTGGAAGCAATGGGGATGATAGGACTCTGAAACAATAAAGGCCAGATGGCAGGATTTAGTGATCAGAGATAGGTTGACATAATTATCATAATGACTGGAGGCCTGACCTTCAAGAGTGATGGAGATATTTCATAGAACATAGCACCCCTCAGGGAATGACAGACAGGTAGCCAACAAGAATACTACACAAACTGTACAAATAAAAGAAACCAAGGATGGATGATATGGGGGTTGAGGACAATCACCCATTAAAAAGTGACCATTTTTACCCAGTTTCCTAACATGAGGCAGTTTTCTGACCCAGATCCATTGCCTGAGGCAAGATCAGGTCCCCAGAAGAAGGACCCAGCAACACCACTACAAATACACACAGTAATAATTCTCTCAGTCCTTCTCCAAAGTGACCTACATCCATTTAATTAAGTAGTTGTACACTGGAAAAAGGTGAATGCTGAGGGCTATTGGGTGTTTGTTCCAGGTTGACATCGATACCTGGGGACTACAAATGTCAACATTTCTGCCTCCTAGTCTCCCTTTGACAGTGAGAGCATATGGAGACCAAGGAATCAATATGGTTCTGGCCCCAATCTATCTCATGGTGGGTCCATTGAGACTCAGCTGATAGTCACTTCCCCACTCCCTGAATGCATAATTGGAAAAGACATACTTGGTTGGTGGTTATTACAAACTCTGTATGACTCTTGAACATGGGGTAAAAAAGTTATTACACTGGTGAAGAACAGTCCTCTGGTTGATCTTGAACCAACCAAGTTCTTCCTCCTTTCTAGCTTATAATCCTGAAGGATGACTGTAGAATGTGTAGAAATTTAACATCCTGACATAAGGAGGAGCTGGCCTGAACAGCCTGGGCTCTAGTCCACTCTTTCCTAGAAACAGGATGTTCATCAATACTTTAGCCCAGGGATTCTCGTGCCTTGGGGTCAAAACCCAGGGTGGGCTCCTTTCCAGGGTCTCTCAGCTGTGGTGCAAGTGGGGCATGTACAGACCAGACTTCATCTACTTTGAACAGCTTTCCTGAGCTTTGGGGGATGGGCTCACAGGGAATTCTAGGCTTCTTTGTCCTTTGCCGCCTATCCGTGAGCCATAAACCCACCTCTTGTAATTCACCATGTGTGTGAGTGTTCTATGTCTCATGTGCAGTACAGCCCAAGAAGCGATGGGCTGAAGTGGTAACCAGCACATGGTGAAACCTGCTTCACAAATGGGGAAGACCAAAGGGAAATCTCTGAAACTGCCTCCACCCCTGGCCAAGATAGTAAATAAAAACCACTGCATCTTGGGAAAAGAAGGGAAGAGCAGAAATTAGTGCCACCCTTTAAGAACAAAAGATGCAGAATGCTCCCTGTCATCTTCCATTAAATTCACCAGACAAACCCCCACAAAACCAGACAAATCCTGAAGAAGTTCAACCATGTAGCGGCTTCAATGACTACGGTGATATTTTTGCTGGAATAGATTAGTACAACATTGGGTACATGATATGAGGTTATTCATCTGTCAGATGCAGTTTTTTCCATCCTTCTCAAAGAAAATGATCAGAAGCAGTTGGAATTCACTTGTAATAGGCAACAGCACACATTTACAATCTTGCCCCAGAACTATGTTAACTCTCCCATCCAGTGTAATATACATATATATTTGCTTGACTTTTAATTCTTTTATTTTAAAGATGTGGGGTACAATTCAGGGTTAGGTATATAAATGTTCATTATGCAGATACCCTTGTTGATGAGATGTGCCCCTCCTTCCCCAAATTCCCACTACTGCCAATCCCACTTCCCCTCCCCCCTCCCAGTAGTTTCCCACTACTGCCAATCCTTTTCTTATAGTATTACGATAATTATTCAAGGTCTGTTTATGAGTGAGAACATATGATACTCAGTTCTTTGTTTCTGTGAACGATCACTCAGTATTATAGACTCTAAGTCCATCCAGGTTGCTGTGAAGTTCATGATTTTGTTCTTTATGACTGCATACTATTTATCGTGTGTATGTACCACATATTTTTTTATCTGTCCTCTTTTGATGGGCAGTACGGTTGGTTCCATGTTCTTGCTACTGTGAACAATGCTGCGATAAACATATGTGTGCTGGTATCTTTTTAATAGAGTGATTGGAGTTCTTCTGGGTATATTCCCAGGAGGGGGACTGTGGGGTTGTATGATCTTTTAGGCATCGCCACAGTGTTTTCCACAGAGGTTGTACTAATTTACACTCCCACCAACATTATAGAAGTGTTCCCTTTTCACTGCATCTTCTCCAACATCTGTTGTTTTTTAAGTTATGATAGCCATCCTGACTGGCCTATCTCAGTGTAGTTTTAATTTGCAATTCTTTGATGACTAGTGAGGCTGAGCATTTTTTCATGTATCTGTTGGCTGTTCATATGTCTTCTTTTGAGAACTGTCTCTTCATATTTTTTGCCCACTTTGTAATGGGGCTGTTTGCTTTTTTCTTTTTGGCATATTTGAGTTCCTTGTAGATCCTAGATGTTAGGCCTTTGTCAGACGCACAATTGGCAAATATTTTTTCTCAGTCTGTGGGCTGTCTCCCTGCTTTCTTGATGGTTTCTTTGGCTTTGCAGAAGCTTGTCAGTTTGATGAGGTCCCACTTGTCTATCTTATATCTTATAACATGGACACCTGGGGTTTTGATCAGGAATTGGTTGCCAGTTATAATTTCCATAAGGGTGTTCCTGCATTTTCTAAGGTTCTTATAGTTTGAGGTTTTACATTTAGGTCTTTGATCCATTAAGAGTTGATTTTTGTTTATTGTGATAGGTAGGGATCTTGTTTTAATCTTCTGCATGTGGTCAGCCAGTTTTCCCAGCACCATTTACAGAATAGGTTCTCCTCTCCTCAGTTGTTGGTGGTGGAGGCTTTGTCAAAGATGAATTGGTTGAGAAATTGAGCTTTTGCTTCTGAAATCTCTATTCTGTTCCATTGGTCTATATGCCTGTTCTTGTACCAATACCAGGCTGTTTTGATTATTGTAGTTTTATAATAGAGTTTAAAGTCTGGGAGTGAAACCTCCTGCTTTGTTTTTTTTTTTTGCTGAGGATTGTTTTGGCGATTTGTAGTCATTTATGTTTTCATATGAATTCCTGTATTGTCGTTTCCAGGTCTGAGAATAATGCTGCTGGTAATTTAATGGATATTGCATTAAATCTGTAGATTGCTTTGGGTAGGCATCTTAACAATGGACATCTTCACAATGTTGATTCTTCCAATCCATGAGCATGGATTGTTTTTCCATTTGTTTGTGTCATCTTTGATTTCTTTGAGCAGTGTTTTGTAGTTTTCATTGTAAAGGTCTTTCATGTTTCTGGTTAGGAAGATGCCAAGGTATTTGACTTTTTTTCTGGCTATTGTGAATGGGATTGTGCTTTTTATTTGGGTTTCTGTTTGCTTATTGTTGGTGTATAGAAATGCGACTGTCTTTTGCACATTTATTTTATACCCTGAAACTTTGCCAAAGTCCTTTATCAGTGCAAGGAGGTTTTTGACAGATTCTCTTGGGTTTTCAGGTATAGAGTCATGTCACCTGCAAAGAGGGATAATTTCACTCTTTTCCTATTTGGATACCCCTAACCTCCTTCTCTTGTCTGATTACTCTAGCTAGGACTTCCAAAACTATGAAGGAGGGGTGAGAATGGGCATCCTTGTCTTGTTCCAGTTTTCAGGGGAAATGGTTCCAATTTCTGTCTGTTTAGCAGTATGCTGGCTGTGGGTTTCTCATAGATGGCTCTTACTATTTTGAGATATGTTCCATCTATGCCTAGATGTTCAAGGGTTTTTATCAAGAAGGGATGCAGGATTTTATCAAAAGCTTTTTCCACATCTAATGATATAATGTGGTTTTTGTTTTTACATCTGTTGAGGTATTTAATTACGTTTATGGTCTTATGAATGTTGAACCAGCCCTGCCCCCCGGGGATGAAGCCTACTTGGTCGTGGTGGATGATTTTTGAGATGTATTGTTGAATCAGATTTGCTAGGATCTTGTTGACAATTTTAGCATGTATGAGTTCATCAAGGATATTGGCCTAGTTCTTTTTCTTTGTTGGATTTTTACCTGGTTTGGGTATCAATGTGATGTTAGCTTCGTAAAATAGTTTGGGGAAAGTTCCATCCTTCTTGATTGCCTGGAATACTTTCAGTAGGATTAGTATCAATTCCTCTTTGTATGTCCTGTAGAATTCTGCTGGAAAACCATCCGGTCCAGGACTTTTTTGTAGGTAGTTTTCTCATGACATAATCAATTTCCTGGATTGTTACTGGTCTATTTAGGGTCTTGATTTCTTCTTGTTTCAACTTGGGGAGGTTTTGTGATGTCAGAAAGTCCTCCATTTCCTTTAGGTTTTCAAGTTTGTTTCCATATAAGTGTCTCTGATAATCTTTTGTATTTCTTCGTGTTCAGTTGTAACTTGATCTTTTGCATTTCTGATTGTGTTTATTTGGACTTTTTCTCTCTTTTTCTTGGTCAGACTAGCTAGGGGACTATCAATCTTGCTTATTCTTTCAAAGAACCAGTTTTTTGTTTTGTTGATTTTTTGTATTATCTTTTTGCCTTTTATGTCCCGAATTTGGGCGTTTATTTCGATGATCTGGATTCTTCTGCTGAAGTTAGGGTTTTGGTGGTCTTGCTTTTCCAGCTCCCTTAGGTGATTTGTTAGGCTGTTAATTGTGATCTTTCCATTTTCTTCATGTGTGTTTGTAGGGATATGAATTCCCCTCTTAGTACTGTTTTCATGACATCCAAGAAGTTTTGGTAAGATGTTTCTTCATGTTCGTTTGTTTCCAGGTATGTTTTAATCTCTGTTTTGATTTTCATGTTGTCCCAGGAGTTGCTTAGCATCATGTTGTTTAGTGTCCATGTCTTTGTGGGTTTTGGGGGAACTTTGTTGGTGTTGATATTTATTTTTATTCCACTGTGGTCTGAGAAGGTGCATGGCAGAATTTCAGTCTTGTGAAATTTGTTTATGCTTGATTTATGGCCAAGGCTGTGGTCGATCTTAGAGCACGTTCCACGTGGTGAAGAGTAGAATGTATATTCCATGGTCATTGGGTGGAGTGTTCTGTAGGTATTAATTAAGTCCATTTGGTCAAGCATTATGTTGAGGTTCTGGACCTCCTTGTTGATTTTTTGGCTTGATGACCTGTCTGGGGTTGTGAGTGGGGTATTTAAGTTCCCAGTTATGATAGTGTTGAGTCAATATCTTTTTATTTTTTATTTTTATGTTTTTTTTTGAGTTGGAGTCTCACTCTGTCACCCAGACTGGAGTGCAGTGGCCGCTCCCGGCCACCGCAGCCTCGACCTGCTGGGCTCCGGCGATCCTTCCGCCTCAGCCTTCCAAGTAGCTGGAACTACAGACACGTGCTACCATGCCCGGCTAATTTTTTTATTTATTGTAGAGATGAGGTCTCGCTTGCCCAGGCGGGTCTCGAACCTGCGGGCTCAGGCAATCCACTTACCTCAGCCTCCCAAAGGTGCGGGATTACAGGCTGAGCCACCGAGCCCGGCGAGTCAATATCTTTTTAAAGTTTACCTAGAAGTTGCTTTATGTAAGTTGGTGCTCTTATGTTAGATGCATATATATTTAGGATTGATACTTCTTGTTGATGAATTTAAGCTTTTATCTTATCTTTCATACTTCTTAAATTTTTTTATAGCTTAAAGAGTATTTTGTCTGATATTAAGATTGTGACTCCTACTATCTTTTGTGTTCTGTTTGCCCAAAATTTTGTTTCCCATCCTCTTACTTTGAGTCTGTGATTGTCTCTTCTGGTGAGATAAGTCTCTTGGAGACAATATATTGTTGCCTTATGATACTTTATCCATTTTGCCATTCTATGTCTTTTCAGGGATGCATTTAGTCCATTCACATTCAGGCCAATTGTTAAAATGTGAGAATTTATCCCTGTCATGAAGTTCTTATAGAATTTATTGTTGTTGCTGTTTGTTTGTTTTCTTTCTTTTGACTTTTTGGTTGATTCAGGTGTGTTTTCAATCTTTTTCCTACATTCTTGTGAAGGGCGTTGTCATTCTTTTTTTCCTTTCTTCTGCATTTAATACTTTCTTAAGTGTTTCTTGTAGAGCTGATCTGGAGGCAGCATATGCTCTTAGGGATTGAATGTCTGGGAAAGATTTTAATTCTCCGTTACTGATGAAGCTCAGGCTTAGCTGGGTAGGTAGTTCTTGGTTGAAGTTATTTATCTTTGATAACTTTGAAGATTGGGCCCCAAGCTCTCCTCATCTGAAGTGTTTCTGTGGATAAGTCTGCTGCTATTCTAATTAGTCTTTTCCATTAGGTAGTCTGACCTTTTTCTCTTGCTGCCTTTAGGATTTTTTCTTTTACATATACTTTGTGTAGGCAAATTACTATGTGTCTAGGAGTTGGTCTACTCATTTGTTATCTTGCAGGGGTTCTCTGAATCTCTTGTGTTTGAAAGGTCATGTCATTGATGAGATGAGGAAAGTTTTCTTGGATAATTTCATGGAATGTTTGTTTCAGAGTGGTCTCTGTCTCTCTTTCTGCCTCAGGGGGTCCAATTAATCTTAGGTTCGGCCTCTTGAAATAATCACTAATCTCTTGAAGGTTTTGCTCTGTCTTTTTAAGCTTCTTTTCTATGTTTTTGACAGTTTGGGTTAGTTCCATATTTTGGTCCTCAAGCTCTGAGATTCTTTCTTCTGCTTGACTAATTCTGCTTTCCATGCTTATCAGTTTGTTATGTATTTCATTCACGGTATGGTTTCTTGCTATTATCTCAGTTATCAACTCCTTCATTCTTTCATCTTTTTTCTCCTTGATTTTCTTTATTCTCTCTATTAATGTCTTGATGTCTGGGTTTGTGGTTTGAGACCAGTCATTCTGAGGGCTCTTCATTGTTTGTGTTCCGAATTCTGTATTCTCAGTGGCTGACCTCCCAGGGGTCTGTGTGGGACCCATATTCTTCTTTTGGTTTTTCTTCATTTGTGTAGATTTTCATACCTCCTTTTTTTCTCTTAAATTCTGTTGTTCAGGGATGAGGGGGTGGTGTAGCTTTTACTTCTGTTTGCTCAATCTCCTATTCTTCCTTATGTGGATCCTCTGACTTTGTTCAATTCTGAAGCTGGACTGTGGGTGGGGGGGGGCTGTACTTTTTGCAGTTTTGAGATTTAATTGAGGGGGAGCTGTGATTCAGAAACTATCTGCAGATCCCAGTATCTGCTGACAGGTGTATAGGCCCCCTGGAACCCACTTCCCACTGCCTTACAATCTGTTCATGCAGTGGGGATTTAGGTTTGCCCCCTGAAAGCAGGATGAGGTAAGAAAAAGGAAAGTATGGAAAAAGGAAAGAGGGGGATGAGAGGAAGTTGGAGAGAGAAGAATAAGAGGGAAAACAGACAGGCATACCAATTAACAAATGAAAAGAGATAAAAACAAAGACAGAAAAGTTAAAAAAACTAAAACATACACACAATCATACAAATACAGAAACCAACTAAAACCTTCCTACTGATGTACTCTCCCTCCAAAATACCAGTACACAAACAGAAAAGCTAAAAAAAAGCAATAAAATAACAGAAACAAAGCAAGTATGAAAACATAATCAAAAACAGAAAGAAAGAGAGAGAGAAAAGACTAAAACAAAAAACAAACAAAAAATGAGCAAACAAAAAAACAAAAAAATGAAACTGCTCTGAGGTCATTCCTGTAAGTGCAACTTCCTTTCAGCTCTGCTCTCCAGCCCCTCTCCTCTGCTCTCAGTGCAGGCTGATAGGGTTGCTGTCAGCATGGGTCAGATGCCCCAGGCCTACTGTGGGAGGAGGGTGGATCAGATCTGAACTCACCTGGCTTGTTGCCTATCAAATCTCCCACTCAGATCTGATGTGTCTGTGTCTGATCCAGCATGGAGGAGGGGCTTCTGTCTCTCTGAGTTTGATGAGATTACCTCTAGGTCTCCAGTTGGAGACTGGATAGAACTGGGCAGGGCAATGCAGGTCTCTACCTGGGCCCGGAACAGAGAAAATGGCTCTGGTTGGTGTTTCCTCTCTGGTGGTGGGGCTTCTCTCCAGTTCTCCCTGATCTTCCCTCTCCATAGATCTATGGATCTGGGGCTCCAGCCATTTTGCTATCACAAGTGATGGTGTAGGCTGGGTGCCTCAGCTGTATTCAGCAGGCTTTTCTCAGGAGAGTCCCAAGAGCAGCAGATGATCCTATGTACCTGCAGCTTTAATCTCAGGATGGTGGGGAGGTTGCAGTCACCTCCAGAGGAGAGCCCCGGGTGCATGAACTCAAGTCTCCCCTCAGACGAACTTTCACTCACCCACTGGCATGCTCCCACTCATGCAGGATTCTTTATGGACACTTGCTTTTATGGAGACTTTCCCTGTGTTATAATATAGTCAAAAGAGAACTGGAATGTTTATTATTGATTAATGTATGTTCAATCTGCCTTGTTTCACCAAATGTCAGATTAGTTTTCTAATAGAACTATGGGAACAGCTGCTTTCCCAGGAGCTGCAATTTCCATTACTGAAAATATCCTTGCATTAACTAGGTGCCTGCTTCTCATGGCCTTTGTGGAGATGACCTATGCTTCTATTGGAGGTGCTTGAAATTGTCAACCTTGAGATTATCTGATCTTGAAATCAATAGGTGGGAAGCAATGAGGCTGGACTATTGACTTTGAAAGAACACTTTCAGGTGGATACTTTGAGTCTGAAGCCAAGAAGTAATCAAGTTCCCATTGTTTAATGGCATGGGCTTAAGTAGGTTTGGAGCCATGTGTTTCAGAAAACAGTTCATCTCTTGGATGTCTACCTTAAACACATCCCAACCTTTTTAGGTTATCTCTTGATTATGGCTGTTAATAATTTGATATCCTTTTGCTTTATCTTTTATTCTACTCACTGCTGTGGTGACCAGTTCAGCTCAGGTTTCAATCAGCTTCATGGATGCAACTCTGAGGCCTGTACTGTGTTCCTCGCTCTGTGTCTTTTCCATTGCTGCAGTGTGAGGTTCCTTCAGGATTGCTTGGCACTCATGCAAGTGATACCCAAAATTGCACAGGAGGTTATAATCCATGGGACAACCCGTGACCAATGGGCAACACGAGCTGATAAATCTGTCTTCCCCGGTGGACAAGACAGGCGTCTCATATGGTTCCGAAGAATCCAGCGGCAGGTCTCATATAATGGTGTTCAACTCAGTAATGCATCCTTGTCCTGGCTATTTATCCTTCCCTATTTCTTTCCTCTTGGCCCTTCACTTCTCCCTCCTGGGATCACATTCTCAATAAACAAATTGCACTCAAGCCTTTGTCTCAGGTTCCAATTTAGAGGGGAATGCAGACTACGTTCTGCATCAACTTATAGAGGCCCCTGATCAGATGCTAACAAGGACTACTACATTATTGGAATACAACATCGTGTGTGTCCTCTATTCTCACTTATTTTCTAAGCTACATAAAACAAGGCAAAGCTGGTCAAGTTCCATATCTAACAAGGAATACATTGAGGAATAATAGTGAACATCTTTCAGTTGGTCCTTGTGTGTCAAGAATTGTGCTAAGTGATTTATTTACATTATCTAACTTACTCCTAACCTTTATTCCATAAGCAAGGCACTATTATTGTTCCTATTTACACATAAGAAAACTAAGGCTAAGAGAATATTAGTAACGTTATGTGGCCTTCCTTCTGAATAGTGAAGCCAGGAGGCCATTTGATTCCACTGTTTGATGTCAGAGCAGTTCTTAAACACTAGAAATCCCAAGATGCAAATCAATATTAGGCCCCAGGGGGTGATTAATGGTGTTTGATTACCAACATGTAATGTGCAAGCATTGGGATGGGATTGCACACAGCAATTTTTCTGGGAAGCCTCTAGAGAATAGGCAGGCCTCTCCAGCAGGAGTGGAAGGTCTCATTCACCAGGGAGGAGAGAGTCAGCTCCTATCTGACTTTGTCTGATTGCTGGATATTTATTTATGGTTTTAAATAATGTTTATGATATTTGTAAATAGATAGCTCTTCTTGGTAATTTATGGAAGTTTCTTGGGTTTTTAATCACAGAGATGGCCTTACAAATAATTTTACTCTGTCCTTGGAGGACAAATAGATGATGTTTGCCATGTCAGGCTTCAAGTAGGAGAGGCTGGTAATACCTGGGAAACAAAATAAATAGGATTAGGTAATTTACAAAAGTGCTTCATTTTTCAAAACCTCCTTTCCCCACTTCTTCATGCTATACTGAAGTATAATGTTTGTCTTAATTAGAAGAAACAGGTCATGACTCCAAAGGCAAACAGATCTATTATTCTTTAAGAAATGTTCTAATCGTCCAGCCCAAGGTCAGGCTGTGTGGACAAGAGATGCCCTGAGAGGGGGAGCACTTTTTCGTTTTAAACTGCTGCTGGGCAAACATTTCCTTCTCCCCCACCATCAGCTTCCAAAGCAACCCACAAATGTCTTTCTAAGAGTGTACATGTAATCCAGACCCTAGACGCAGCCTCGGAACACTTACTGGGTTTAGTTTAGGGCCCTTTGATGATAGCATCATATAAACCATATCTCTTCTCTAGAACTAAGTTCAATCAAACAAGGGAAGGGTGAGATTTCCTTTCAATTGTCTTCTTCAAAAGACATCAGTCATTAATGCATCCCAAAGTTTACAGTATACATGTTAAATTTATTTGTCACATAGCATGGAGTTATTCACTTGAACCAATTTTATTAGCTTCCAAGTCTCTGGCCCCAAATGAAAATGAAATGAGTACCACAGTGACAAGAACTGTAACTAATATGTTCTGTGTCCTTGAGAAACTTCATTAAGCTTTCTGAGCATGTGCTGAGAGTGATAGGGGATTCAAAGATGAACCAGATATAGAAGTGCCCTCCAAAAACTCACAGAATGATGGAGGAGTGTTTACAAATACATCCAAATAACTAAAATATGAGGTAGAGAAAGGCAAATTTCATTATAGGTAGAGTGTTATAAGAATTTATATATATATATATATATATTTTTTTTTGAGTTGGAGTCTCACTCTGTCACCCAGCCTCGACCTGCTGGGCTCCGGTGATCCTTCCGCCTCAGCCTTCCAAGTAGCTGGAACTACAGGCGCGCGCTACCACACCCGGCTAATTTTTTGATTTACTGTAGAGATGAGGTCTCATCGAGTTGCCCAGGTGGGTCTCGAACCCGCGGGCTCAGGCAATTCACTCACCTCAGCCTCCCAAGGCGCGAGATTACAGGCTGAGCCACTGAGCC
>CAUYQG010167267.1:0-11149 GCA_963574415.1 Tarsius wallacei
CTTAACAGGGTTAAATATAAACACTGATTAAATTATAGTTTTACAACTACAGTCACTACCAGGCATCTATTACATGCCCAGTCTCACAGGATTTGAGGTAGAGTTAGAAATTCAGTAAATGTGAGGTAGGAATTTGTATATAACATATCAAACATGGACTAAGAATTTATATAACATATTAAACGTGAGCTAAGAGGGGGCGTATAGAATACAGTGCAGCAGACGTGAGGTAGGGGTTCACAGCAAATATAGTTTTTTTAAGTTTTCCTGGGTACTTTAAAAGGTCTTTCTGTGATAGTGAAATGTTCTGTCTGTATTCTATATGTACTGAGAGCACAACGTGTAGCTAGTGCAACTGAGGAACTAAATTTTTTATTTTCCTTTCAACTGTCTACAAATGGCCACATTGACTGGTGGCTACTATGTTAGACAGTGCGGGTCTAGAAAATACTTTAATAATATCTCTTGTATTCATGTAGACCATTTAACTTTTTTAAGATCTCATTACTCTGGAGATGCTATCTATACCATAGACACGAGTCATTCAAATACACTAACACCATTCAAAGCAGTTTCCCAGATTTACATTATATTTGTCAAAAGTGTTTTGAAATCTGCTACTTACCATACTTATTAAGGCATAATGTAGCCATCTCCCTCACGCTAGGTCAGTGGTAACCTGGCTGGAAACCCAGCTCCAAGGTCTATGCTGAGCTCATTGAGCTCTAGAAATCCTCAGACATCCTGAGGGAGGGAGTTCTACCTGTTTCACAGTTCTGCATGAAACTTCATTTACTGCCAGCCCACCAAACTGAAAGATTTAATTCACCTGGTGAAGCACTGGTACAAACAGTTACGCAGTCCTTGTTCTGACCATCTGGTTATTATTTTTACCAGTAAGTTCGCCCCATTAAGCCAGCACTTACCAAGCGCCCCCGTTGCCCCCTCTCTCCCATGCTGAAGGCTGAGCCTCTCTTGTGAATCTTACCCCTCAGTATCTTTGTGGGGTTCCCATCCCTCATCCCATTCATTAGGTCAAGGGTAGAGCACCTCTTGCCATCACAGCAGCTACTCATGGTTTGTTTTGCCCTCACCTCACACTGGCCAAGTATTCTGTAGAAAACCAAGTTATCCTGTCTGCAGAGGATGGGTGGAAATTGGGACTTGCATGTCTACAAGTTGCCACTGTGGCCTTCTGCAGCCCAGTGCCGGTGTTGTCTCTTAGGAGGCAGATTGCAGCTATCGTTGGAATTGGGGCTGACTTTCTGTATGGTTAGCCTGCCTGTACTTGTGTCAACTACCTTGCACACAAGGTGGGTTCTGAGCATCTTCATGATAGTGAACATCAGGCTCAGTATCAGCCCTTCCTGAGATGTCTTGTTTCTGTGTCCTGCTCCCTGAAGCCTGAGACTAAGACTGAGCTCTACAGTTTTCATTCCAGAAGATGAGAGAGTTGGCAGAGTGTGTCTGCTCAGAGAGCTCCCGGCTGTGGTGTGACCCTGAGCGAATCACTTCACTTCCCCAGGCCTCAACTCTTTATCTAAAGTGGATGCCATGACTCCTGGGTTGTTGGAAGGATTGGGCATGATGTAGGTAAGATGCCAGGGCCCAGAGTCAGCATGCAATGAGTTTCTATGGAGCCATAGCTGTATCATGATCCTAGGAAGGCACATGTGACCCAAGCACAGCTGAGAAGCCTGTGTATGCTGCTTCCCAGCGGCTGGCTGAGCTTCTGTGAACCCACATGGTTAAGACGCCCAGGCTACAGAGTGCCAGCCAGCCAGCATGGCATTGTGACTCAGTTGCCCCGCTGTGGTTCCTGTGTGACTCTCGTTGAGTTCCTTGCACCAGTGTCATCTGGTGTTCCCACTCTTTCCTCAGTGTGAAAAGAAACTGAAGGTAACGGGTGCCCCAAAGTACACCTTGGAGCTGCTCACCATCTAAACCTGGGAGCAGGGCAGTGGGAAGGAGGATTTTGTCCCTGCAGAAGGTTTCCGGATGGTCCTAGAGTTAGTCACACAGTATCAGCAGTTCTGCATCTACTAGACAGTCAGTTACAACTTTGACGATAAGACTTGAAGGATTTCTTGCTGAGCCAGATCCAGAGAACCAGGTGACCTCACCCTAGCCCTGTCCTGTTCTTGACCCGATTCCCCTCGGTACTACTTCAGAGACCTGAATTCTCCTCCTCTGGGGTCATGATTCATTCCTGATGATAAGTGGAGACAGAGTTAGCCAGCAGAGCCTCTGTGTCTCTAGGGATGTGATCCTAGGGAGGCAGGAGAAAATGCTGTCCAGAAGAAGGAGGATAAGAGGGATGGAGATACATAATTTCTTTCAGAAAGAAATGCTTGGATCTTAGCAGGTGTAAGAGGTGTTTGAGGTGAAAGTATGTCCCTCAGAACTGATCATTTACAGATCAATTTATCCTGCAAGATGTCATTTAGATGAGGGTTTATCTACTCTTTTTAGCCTTCAAGAATAGCAAGGAGGCTGGGCATAGAGGTTCATGCCTGTAATCCCAGCACTTCGGGCAGGTGAGGCAGGAGGATTACTTGAGCCCAAGGGCTTCAAGACCAGCCTGGGCAACAGAGTGAATCTCTACGAGAAAAAAAAATTAAAAATTTGCCCAGGTGTGATTGCACATGACTGTAGTCCCAGCTACTCAGGAAGCTGAGGCAGAATCACCTGAGCCCAGAAATTTAAGCCTGCAGTAGTCGTAATCATGCCAGTGCACTCCAGCCTGGGCAACAGAGTGAGACTTAGACTCAAAAAAATTTTTTTTAAAGAATAGTAAGAATTCTCAGTTTATCTGCTCAGGGCAACCAGAGAGAGACAAGACAGTAGGAGCCAGAAGAAAGAGGGAAAATACAGAAGCATTGAGAAAAAATAGAGATGTAAGAGAAGACGAGATACCATGGGTTGACCACTGTTGGTTGCTGGCAACATCATATTTGATTAAATCATTCCTTATCTTTCAGTTGACCTGGCATGGAGGAGAGATTTACATTGTGCCTTTATGTGTATAGTAATTAATAGCTTTAAATACATTTTTGACAAATATAATTTAATTCCAGGAAATCATTTTGCACAATGTCTGTATATTTGATTTAGTGACTTCCAAGGTGTAAGAACACATTGTTTTGTTGATGAAAGTGATATGGCCCCCAAATCGGAAGTCACTGGCTTTGGACAATGCCTTCTAAGCCTCCATCAGCCCTGTGATATTGGACTCAGTGGTACCTACAGGCAATGTGGGTGGAGGGTACCATTGGGATTGGCCTCTTCTAGTCAAAGAAGCCAAGGAATGGCTGTCCTTTCTCTGCTGCAAGGATAAGACTGGAAACCCAGTGTAGCTGTGGAAAGTGCCAGTTAACATCCTCTGAGGGAGATGTCAATCTGGAGAGATCACCCTTTGATTCAAAGAACTTCTGCCATAGCGACCTGGGAGTGATTCAGTCACTGATAACAGAAACCCCAACTCCCAGGAACTTAACCAGTTGGTCCCACAACCCCCATTACAAGTAATTCTGAGGCTGGCAACCATGAACCAACACACCAAAGGGTCGTAAGCAGCATGCCTGGTGTCTACCCACTGCCAGTGGCCCTTTGCCCCAGTGAGACAACCAGAAACGTCTTCAGACATTGTCAGATGTTCCCTTGGGGTCACAGTTCTTTCTGGCTTTGGCTCCTGATTCCACCTTCTTATTTGTTAATTTTAGTTCTTGAGCCCTGAAATCAGCAATTGCACCACCAAATGGCAGATTCACTATCCAGGCTACAAAGAAGGGGAGTGAAGACAACTAGATGTGGGTAGGGTCGGTCACCCAAGGGTGTCTGCCTCACCTCTCCAAAACCCCCCTGCTACCAAGGTACACTTGGTGTATCCACCAAGACATATGTCCCCCAGGTATACTTAGTTCTCCCCACAAGGTTCTAAATTTCTTCCTTTCTTCCTTCCTTCCTTTCCTTTTGAAACCAGGATTTATTGAGAGGACAGACAGAAAATCTCCCACACTGGGAGGGGACCCGAGAGGGTTTCTCCACAAGGTTCTTTCTGCAAAGCAGGGTTCTCAACCTTGGCATTTGTTAACATTTGGAGCCAGATAATTCTTTTTTCAGGGGATCTCCTGTGCATTGTAGGATGTGGAGCAGCATCCCTGGCTTCTACACACTCGAATCTACCCAATTGTGACAACTGAAAATATCTTGAGAGCTGAGTGCAGTGGCTCATGCTGTAATCACAGCACTTTCGGAGACCAAGGTGGAGGAATACTTGACTCCAGGAGTTCAAGACCAGCCTGGGCAACATAGCAAAACCTCATTTCTACAATAAAAAAATAAAAAATTAGCCAGGCATGGTGGCACGTGCCTGTAGTCCTAGCTACTCTGGGGGCTGAGTCAGAAGGATCGCTTGAGCCTGGGAGGCCTCACTGAGCTTTGATTGTGCCACTGCACTCCAGCATGGGTGACAGAGACCTTGACTTTAAAAAAAATGTCTTGAGATATTGTCATGTGTCCTCTGATAGCAAAATCACCCCCAGATGCTGTAAAGGAATGCACCCCACTCCAACCCTGGAGCCAGCTCTAGTTATTAGGATCTGCACTATTAATAAGTACTAAATTGTGTCTCGGGCAATAGTAACCTTCCCAGATACAGTTCCCTCTTTTGTTTATATTCCTGACTTCTTTTACCTAATGGTTGCCCCTGCTTAGGAACTACTGTCCTCCATATGTATTTCTTTCTAGGTGATGCAGACACCAGAAAGCTACAGAGCTAGGATCCATCAATGAGATGCCTCCTTCAAAAGGTATAGAATCCTGGAATAATAATGCTAGAAGCAGCTTCTCGAGGTCATCTGGCAATTGCTTTTAAAGACTCAGTTCACCGTGTGAAAGAGTGACCTGGATCTGCTCTTCCCACGATGCTTCTGTTATTCCTTCCCTCACTACTTAGACTTCTCCAAAAATAGGACAGCAAAGTCCTTCATAATGCCTTACCTTGCTGAACTCCCTCTCTGTGTATGATCTACCTTTAAAAATAGTTGCTCTCAGCCCGGGTGCAGTGGCTCAAGCCTGTAATCCTAGCACTTTGGGAGGCCAAGGTGAGGGAATTGTCTGAGCCCACAAGTTCGAGTACAGCCTGGTCAACTTCATCTCTAAAATAAGTAAAAAAAAAATTAGCCAGGCATGGTAGCACACACCTGTAGTTCTGGCTAGTTGGAAGGTTGAGGCAAGAAGGATCACCTGAGCCCAGCTGGTCGACGCTGGGGTGGCCAAGAGTGTGCCACTGCACTCCAGCTCAGAAAAAATAAAATAAAAATAGTTGCTCTCATCTAGTTTTAGTGCATCACATTTTGGTCAATCTGTATCTTTTCTGTTTTTTTCTGTGCTTTTCCAACTAGCTCCTCTTCTCCTTTCAAACCTTAAAAAGGATCTCTCTGTGTCTCCAAAGTGAAATCCTTTTCTTGGCTCCCATGACTCCATGATCTTGGTTTCTGAATCTACCAATTCTTGCACCTCCCATCTCTTTCCTCTGTACACAAAACCCTTCCTGTGCCTGCTGACACAGAAGTCTCCTAAACCAGCAATCAGTCAGCCCATTTGTTAGACTTTCAAAGTCCCCAAAGGCTTGGATGATCATTGTTGCCTTATCCACATAAGCCCGTTTTCTTTTCCTTCTGAGCCTGCCTTTTTCTCTCCACCCAGGAGTATCTTCTTCTCAAATGAAAAGACTTTTTATTGGGCTTTAGCTTCTAAGAGACGTAAAGGTCTAAAGATTTTAACCTCAAATACCCCCACTTAAAGTTTTATTACCACTGCATACACCAACTGTGGTGTGATAAAGAATAGATTTGGCCTTTACACCCAGTTCCCGGCACAGAGCTTCAAAAACCCTTGGAATTTCCTGACAGGAGTGTATCAGTATTTATATGAGCCTCTTTCAACCATCCCTGAGTTTATACTAACAAGTGGACTCATGGTGGACCCTTAAATAGTTTCAAGGGAGAAGTTGGCCAAGCTAGAAAGACCAAGCATGTATTTAGAGGGTTGGAGCTTTCAGTTCCATCCCCCATCTCTAAGGAGAGGAGGGGCTAGCAATTGAGTTCAATCATGTAGTCAATTACTTATTCAATCATGCCAATATAGTGGGGTCCCAATAAAAACTCTGGACAATGAAACTTGAGGAACTTCCTGGTTGCTGAACATTCCAATGTATTAGGAAGGTGGAGCACCCTGACTCCACAGGGACAAAATCTCCTGAACTTTTAAAGACTCAGTTCAGTTCCAGACCTGTCCAGATCTTGCCACACTATATATCTTTTCATCTAACTGTTCATTTGTATCCTTCATAATAAAATAGTGATTTTGAGTATAGCACTTTCCTGAGTTATGGAACCTGAACAGGAGTCATGGAACTCCTAAATTTGTAACCAAGTTGGACAGAGGTGTGGGTAGCCTGCGGACCCCACTTGTGGCTACTATCTGAAGTAGGATGGACTTGATAAGGGTCTTCCTCTGACCAGGCTCGGTGTCTCAGCCTGGAATTCCAATGCTTTTGGAGACCAAGACGAGTGGATTGCCTGAGCCCACAGGTTCGAGACCAACCCATGACAACTTGGCGAGATCTCATCTCTACAATAAATTAAAAATTAGCCAGGCACGGTAGCATTTAGCTGTAGTTCTGGCTACTTAAAAGGGTGAGGTGGAAGGATCGCTGGAGCCCAGCAGATCAATGCTGGGTGACCATGAGTGTACCACTGCACTCCAGCCTGGGGGAGATTCCAACTCAAAAAAAAAGTGGGGGGGGCTTCCTCTTTAACTAATAGGGTCTTCATGAATTCCAGACAGTTAGGGTCTGACTTGAATTGAATTACAGGACAGTCAGCCAGGTGGTGTCAGAGGATCGGTGTTAGAATACACCGCTCCTCTTATCCAGGACAAAGCGAAAGAAATAGGTATGATGATGATGATGAAAACTGAAAGGATGATCATGTTAATACACATCTACTCAATCTACAACTAGTTACCAGACCTTCTAGATACCCAAACTTGCAGTAGCTACATCAATAGGAAACAAGAAAAATAAAGTGATAAAAACATTGCCCCATTCTCATGGGGCTTTATGGTACAACTGAAGGAACTAAAACACGTAGCTCTAAATCCTTTAGGGAAAAATGAAAGCAGTTTACAACCGTTTGCTAAGTGGGATCTTTCTGATGAACAAGTCCAAAAAGAATAATGTGAGCAACTGAAAGTCACACAAAGGCAAGAAGAAACCATTTCAGTCTCTCCCGCCAATGTCTTCTCAACATTCTGTAGACATTTAAATTTATCAAGAGCAAAGAGAAGAAAGAGTTCACAGTGATCTAGAAAGATGCAATGGTTGGTCATTACTGGATATAACTATAGTCCCAGCACTTTCTCAGAAAATTGGAAACTACAGAGCAATCAGGCAAGAAAAAGAAATAAAGCATATCCAAACTGGAAAAGAAGAAATCAAACTATCTCTGTTGCCAACGATGTGATCTTATACCTAGAGAATCCTAAAGACTTCTCCATAAGACTCCTGGACTTGATAAATGAATTCGGTAAAGTTTCAGGATACAAAATCAGCACACACTAATCAGTAGCACTGTTACACACCAAAAGCAAACAAGCAGAGAATCAAACCAAGACCACTATTCCACTTACAATAGCAGCAAAAAGACTAAAATGCCTAGAAATATATCTAACCAAGAAGATGAAAGATCTCTACAAGGAAAACTACAAAACCCTGAAGAAAGAAATTACAGAGGACACAAATAAATGAAGAAACATCCCATGCTCATGGATTGGGATAATCAACATTGCTAAAATAACCATATTACCCAAAGTTATCTACAGATTCAACACAATCCTTGTCAAACTATCAATGTCATTTTTCACAGAATTAGAAAAAACAATCTGAAAATTCATATGGAACCAAAAAAGAGCCCAGAAGAGCCAAAGCAATCCTAAGCAAACAAACAAAAACAAAAACAAACAAATGCTGGAGGCATCACATTACCTGACTTCAAACTATACTAAAAGACTGTAGTAACCAAAACAGCATGGTACTGGTACAAGAACAGACTCATGGACCAATGGAACAGAATAGAGAATCCAGAAATAAACCCAAATACCTACAACCAAATGATTTTTGACAAAGCAGACAAAAACATACACTGGGGAAAGGACATCCTATTCAAAAAACAATGCTGGGGAAATTGGAAAACCACATGCAGAAAAATAAAACGTGATCCCCATGTCTCCCTATACACAAAAATTAACTCGAGATGGATTAAAGACTTAAATGCCAGACCTGAAATTATAAAAATCCTAGAAGAAAACCAAGGGAAACTCTTCTAGACATCAGCCTAGGTAAATAATTTATGGCTAAAACCCCAAAAGCAAATACAATAAAAACAAAAATAAACAAGTGGGACTTTGTTCATCTGAAAAGCTTCTGCACAACAAAAGAAATATCAACAGAGCAAGTAGGCAAACTACAGAATGGGAGAAGACATTTGCAATCTTTACATCCGATAAAGGACTAATATCCAGACTCTACAAAGAACTCAAACAAAGCAGCAAGAAAAAACAACCCCATCGAAAAGTGAGCAAATGATATGCACAGAATCTCTCAAAAGAAGATATCCAAATGGCCAACAAACATATAAAAAAATGCTCAACATCAGTCATTGTCAGGATAATTCAAATTAAAACCACAATGAGATACCATCGTATATTATACCAGTCAGGATGGCCATTACTAAAAAAATAAAAAAGTAATAATGCTAGCATGGATGTGGAGAAAATGGAACACTTATACACTGTTATGGGGATGTAAATTAATACAACCTCTTAGAAAGCAGTATGGAGATTTCTCAAACAACTAACTAGCAGATCTACATTTGATCTAGCAATCCCACTACTAGGCATCTACCCAAAAGAACAAATGTCATCGTATTAAGAAGACACCTGCACCCACATGTTCATTGCAATACAATTCACAATTGCAAAGATGTGGAATCAACCCAAATGCCCATCCACCAATCAGTGGATAATGAAAATGTAGTATATATACACCATGGAATCCTATTCAGCTCTCAACAAGAATAAAATAAAATGTTTTGCAGCAACTTGAATGGAATTGGAGAACATCATCCTAAATGAACTAACTCAGGAACAAAAAAACCAAACACTGCATATTCTCACATATAAATAAGTGGGAACTAAACTAAGGATATGCAAAGACATAGAGGATGGTGTAATGGACACTGGAGACTCAGGGCGGGGAGTGATGGAAGGTCAAAAAATTACCTTTCAAGTACAACATGCACAGGTGGGGGTGGTGGGTGCACTTAAAACCCAGACTGAAACTATTTGTACCTCCCCAAAGCTATTGAAATTTTTTTAAAAATTTAAAGAGTGCAAAAAAAAAAAGAGAGATAAGGACAAAACTCTCAGGTCTAAAGGAAAACAAAACTGAAAAATATTCACGAAGAAATGCAATTTCAACTCTTTTATCCTGAAAAATACTATATAACTATCAAATATATAACTTTTAGAAAAGGAAATTGGAAACTAATGACAATAAATAGGAAATAATTAAACCCTGCCTTTCTTGTACAAACTATTTCAGAATAAACCAACAGCCATAAATGTTATAAAAATTGTTATTTTTTTATAGAAGAATTATATTTAATAAGGGTTGAAAAGAGAACACATTAGAAACATCATTATTTTGTAGCTGTAAAAGGCTGTTGCCAATGCACATGACAAGCCAATACACTGAGACACCAGGTTGCAGCAGGAAAAGAGGTTTAATTTTAGGGCCACCAAATAAGGAGATGGAAGGAAACCTCCAACCTGCCTCCCAGGAGAGTTTTGGGGCTAGGGTTTTTAAGGGTTTTTCAGTGGGCCAAAGAGTGGAAATCATTGGTTGGTCAAAGAGTGCAGGGTGAGATAATGGGGAAGGGGGAGGAAGAAACTGTATTCTCATGCTGATTCTGTTTCTCCACTGGGGGATCTTCAAACTGGTTGGTGTCCCCTGTTCTGGTGGAATTCAGGACCTGAAGAACTTCTTAAGCAATTCTTCAACAAAAGTCTTATGATTCTCATGTCAGAAATCCTATCTATGGGAACAACAGGGAGGCAAATGGTCAATATCTAGTGCTCTATGACTTTCAAGACTTTCAGTTACAGGAAGTAGGTCAAAGTGCAGCCTGATTGATGCTTAATTATAACAATATTCTCATCCAGAATTCTTGTTAACCCTGGGAAGATGACTTCAATCTTGCAACCTATGATGAATGATTTAGGCAGTGATTATCAATGAATGAGAAATGCTGACGGGGAAGGCTATAGTGGGACGGAGGGGAAATGTCCTCTCCCAAATCACAGCACACAGCATTAATAGGAGAGAGACAGATGTGGTGTGCCTCCAGGCATGAGGCAGAATGGAGCACACAGTGCAATTCATTCAGCGTTCTTGCCAAATTTTTTTTTAAAAAGGGAATTTTTTTTTTTAGTTGGAGTCTCACTCCGTCGCCCAGACTGGAGTGCAGTGGCACACTCATGACCACCCCAGTGTCAATCCGCTGGGCTCCGGCAATCCTTCCACCTCAGCCTTCCAAGTAGCCAGAACTACAGGCGCACGCTACCATGCTTGGCTAATTTTTTTTTTTTTTTATTGTAGAGACAGAGGTCTCACCACGTTGCCCGGGCTGGTCTCAAACCCACAGGCTCAGGCAATCCACTCACCTCGGCCTCCCAAAGTGCTGGGATTATGAACTGAGACACCAAGCCTGGCCAAAAAAAAAAAAGGAATTTTTAATTTGGCACTAAGATTGAGTACAAGAAACAAAAGGAATTGGGTTAGCAATTTCAGAGAAAATGTACAGACCAGACAGACTTCAAAGAAAGAGAGCAAAAAAATAGCAAGAAACCAGGAAAGAAATGTGGACGGATTTGCATTCTCATGACCACAAAAGAGAAATGAGCAACATAATGAGAAACCAATTAGGCAGAGTTCAAGGTCAAGATCTGAGACCTATATTCCACTCCTCGTTACGCTAGCAACCAGGTCCCCACTTACATCAAAGGGAAAAAGTAATGATTAAAA
>CAUYQG010167268.1:0-10157 GCA_963574415.1 Tarsius wallacei
GGTTCGAGACCCGCCTGGGCAACTTGGCGAGACCTCATCTCTACAATAAATCAAAAAATCAGCCGGGTGTGGTAGCACATGCCTGTAATTCCAGCTACTCGGAAGGCTGAGGCGGAAGGATCGCCGGAGCCCAGCAGGTCGAGGCTGCGGTGGCCGGAAGCAGCCACTGCACTCCAGTCTGGGCGACAGAGTGAGACTCCAATTAAAAAACAAACAAACAAATAAAAAACACAAAAAAATAAAAGTAGAATGTAAATCAACGACATTGAAAATAGAAAAATAATAGAAAAAAACTTGCTTTTTGACAAATCTGATAAAATTGATAAATTTGATAAAATTGATATACCTCTAACCAGGTTAATCAAGAAAATAGATAAGATACAAATTACCAGTATTTGAAATGAAAGAAATATCACTACTGATCTATGGGCATTGAAGGGATAATAAGGGATACTTAACAACTTTATGGTCACAGATTTGACAACTAAAATTAAATCGATCAATTCCTTGAAAGACACAACTACCAAAACTCATGCAAGCAGAAACAGACAACCTGAGTATTCCTCTTATTATCAGAGAAATTTTTATCAATAATTACTAATCTTTTAAAAATGAAAGCACAGGCCAAGATCTCACTAATAAATCTACCAAACATTTAAGGAGAAAATAGTACCAATTCTCCACAATCCTTTCCAAGAAATAAAAGCAGAGAGAGCTCATCTTAATGCATTCTATGAGGTCAAAATTTTCCTGACACTAAAAGATATTACAAGAAAGGAAAACTAAAGGTTAGCATCTCTCATGAAAATGAACATGAAATCCCTCAACGCAACACTAACAAATCAAATCTAACAATAAATAAAAGCAACTGTACACAAAAGAAATGGAATATGTTCTAGGTATACAAGGCTCATTCAAAATTCAGATATCAATCAATGAATATGCCACATCTACACACAAAAGAAGAAAAACCATATGGTTATATCAATTGATGCAATGTTATTTCTAATATTTGACAAAATCCAACACATGTTCATGATAATAAAAGAAACTCTCAGAAAACCAGAAACAGAGGAAACTTCTTCAACTTGGTAAAGAAGATTTACAAAAAACCTTTATCTAACACCTTACTTAATGGTGAGTTTCTGGACATTTTCCCCCTAAGACTGGGACCAAGCAAGGATGTCCTCTTCCATCACTCTTACTCAACATTGGACTGGAAACATTAGCTAGTGAATACAACAAGAAAAGGAAATGAAAGGTAAGATTTAAAAAGAAGAAATAAAACTAACTTTATTTAAAGATATTACCTTCTTTGTGGAAAATTCTAAAGAATCTACAAAAAACTCTTAAGTTTAGCAAAATCACCAAAAGCAGAAGACCCATGACTGCATCCAGGAGAAAGGAAGAAAGTTGTTAATATATTAACCAGTCTGAATCAAGCATCTTCAGAGACCATGGTAAAGGCAGGCAACATGAAATTGTCCCTTTTCCATTGGTTGCAGACATTATGGACACTTGAAATCTAGTTAACAACATCTCACACTTGCTTTTTCTTGCAGCTTACTGTGATAACTGTGGGGGTTTTGACAGGGGAAAATTACTTGAAGAAGACAATGTCCAGCAAATCAAGGAATACTTCATGTGGAGTAAATTTGATCATTTGCTGGTCATCGTCGTTATTAACAGGCCAAGAGAGAAAATTAGAAAGAAACTGCAATTATAGCATTATAGGGCTAAACTTTTTCCAACTATAAAATAATAATAATAATAAAAGAAAATAAGTCCTTTTGGTCTTTGAAATCACATCCTGGAGTGGATGATTTATCAATTGGTCATGTGTTGTGCCATAAGAATGAATATAGCTACCATAGATACGCACTTTCCTATTAATGAGTACAGGTTCATGCTGCCAGTAGTATTTCCAAGATTTCTTGTTAGTGATCTTAAGCTAAAATCTAGCCCAAAATATGTCAACTACTTTATTATATGCTAAATGGTAGTGTTTCAAAAAGTCGTAACTTGGTCTGTTAATTAAGAGATAAGAATACAAATGGCTACCTTGGCACTAGACACTTTTCAATAAAACTAATTGCTTTGTATGGTCTAACTGTTAAATATAAGTGCTTTTTTATTACCGTTAAACACATTCTTGAAGGAAATTTTTTTATTTTATATGTCAATTGTCTAAAATAGAATGGCATTGTACTTTATCACTTAAAAGAAAACTAACTGATACACCACAAAAGCCATGTATTAAACTTGAATTTTACCAAAGGCTTTGTGAATATAATACTATAAACAGCGGAGCACTATAAAGACCCCATCCAAAACTTATAAATGGATATATAAACTAAGTACTCATGATAAGTTTATTTCAAACTTATGGCAGTACATTGTACAATTGCCCAAATACTGGTTTACTATTACAACTAAGAATGGATTATGAACACCATGAAAAATGACCCAGGTTTCACAGGATGTACACATACAAATCATGACCACAGTAGGAGATAAGGGGACTGGTCCTAGGTTGTGGCTGACTATTTCTTGACACAAGTCTCATTTCTCTATGCTCTGACTCTAATCCCTCCTAGGCAAAAATTCAGTCAGTTAGAGGGACGATGCCATCACACAGAGAATCTTATAATTAGAAAAGTCTATATGGTTTCCTTAAATATGAGAAAAAGTTGTTAGTTGTCTTAATCACAATTATGTAGCAGAGTGTGTGCCATTAGTATCATTGTGAATGACTAAAAACTATTTCAAGAGTTTTGGATCTTGGTTATACGTGTGTGTGTGTGTGTGTGTGTGTGTGTGTGTGTGTGTGTGTGTGTACTTTTGCTCAGTTTGAGTTCTTACCTGTATGAATTCATAATATATAAAATGCCCAAGTGGTGTATAATGTAATTAGGTTAGAAAAACACATGCTAACAGCACTCGTACTATGAGTAACTGATGTCCAAGAGTTAGTGAAGAAATAGGTTTCTCTTATTTGAATGTTGGCCTCACACAGAGAGTTATTAATATGCATGTTACAGACCAAATACTCAGCACAACTCCAGTTTTAAAATGCAGCATTAAAAACTTGTATATTTCAAGCAAAATCTTCAGACAGCTGTTGAAAGGGGGGAAATACTGTTAAAATATGTACAAACATGTATCAACTCCAAATATAAATCCATTTAAATTCCTCATTAATAGCAATTCAAAAGAGTTATTTCTAAGTAGAACTTAGAAAGTACTCTAACTTTAATGTTATCAGATCATAACATCATAAATCTTAGCTGAGAAGCAACTGTCGTATTTTTTTAATCCATTGGCTATAGTATTTTAATTTTCCACAAGAAGGACTGAATCTAGAATGTAAAGATACATTTTTCTACCTCATGTCTCAAGGTTACTAAAGCATATATGATTACAGTAGGAACAAATGTTTTGTGTGCGTATTTCTTTGTATTGCTAATGGTTTATATGCTGATAATAAAATGTATATTATGTTTACTTAACACCTGACAACAACAGAATTTACTTACCTGTTTCTTAGCTGAACTGAAAGTTCTTTAAAGTGTAATTTAACATTAAGTTTCCATAAAGGTAATACATTTAATCAGACTATCTCATTCAATCTTTTGAAATTGGGCATGCTTATTCTTGCGTGAATATTGACTCGCAAATGCTCTTAATAAGTGCTATTGCTCCAGTTCTAGGGAAATGTCGTCATGGTGGCTAATATTTGATAGGGGCCATGCACTTATTAAACATCCCATTGCAGAATAGTGGTCTGTTTTATGGCAGGACAGTAATCACAGCAAGTGAAGACAGTTTTCTAAAACTAAATGTACTGGCTTCACACTGCGGTATATTATCCCTTCTTCCTGTGTGAACATACAATGAAGAAGTGTTACTGAAACTTTGCAGGTTGGCTCAGGATCCATATACAGTGCAGAGTTTAGATGGTTATTTTAATAGCATTGACAAATACATTTGAAATCCGAGTAGGACTGATATTAAAATTATATGTCATTGACTGTATACATTATTGTCAATAAACACATTAGAACTGATTTTTCACTTTTGTTTTTAATTTTCTGATGATGGATATGCCTTTATATGTTGAATATAGAATTGCCACTTAGAGATAAAGCAGATGGGATAAACAGCCTCTCCACTAATGTTGCCCTGAGGAACCAAGAGGCATCTGAATCTTCTTAAATTGGGTAAACACAGGCTTCTTGTTGAGGTTGTCATGTATCTTTATATAAATTCATGTAAATCTTTAAATATTGCTCAGTAAAATAGTGGGACAACACTGATTTTATAACATATATCATGCATTTGAGCCTGTTCTTAATCTTGTATTCATATAGAAATAAGCACTTGTTTTAAAGAAATGGACAATTCTGTCTTACTCCTCTAAAAATGTTACTATTTTGAAGAGTGGAAGACCTAAATTCCAATCCTGGCTCTGCTGCAGAAGAGCTCTGAGGACTTAGACAACAATCTCTGATCCTTACTTTCCCTGGTTGTGGATGGTGTGTCAACTAGACCATGTCTAAACGTGCTTCTGGCTCTCACTAATCTTCAAGAGGCATTAAACACACAGTGCGTTCTTGGTTTTTCATTAGAACAGGCAGATGGTGTTGCCAAGGACTTGGTGTTTAGGGCCAAACAATCAAGAGACCAGCCAAGAACAAAATTTAAAGAAAATGTTCTGGGAATCAGAAGGCAGATAAGGACTTTCTTTGCTGAGAATAGAATACTCCTTGGCAATTACAAATATCCTATTTATTTAATTATTCAATAGAGGATATATATCTGAGTACTCCAGATAGGGTCAGCTAAAAATCTGGTCTATTAAAACACAATCAGGCTTTCATTCACCCCCAAAACTGTCAGCCTCAAAACCCTTTAATGCAGAGATGCTGTTGGCATCTGTGGCTTTGTTGAGTGATGAAATCACTGAAAATATAGCAGATAGTAAGTAGCTGAAAAATTGTCCCTATGTTAGAAAGAGAAAGTTGATTGGCATAGATCTTGTCATTCTCTAGAGAAATGCAACCCTAGTTGAACATTCTTTTTGTTTGCAATGAGTAATTATAAAAATGCATAGTGGTGTAATAAACAGAACATAAAAAGTCATTTTTACAGGTTTAGCATATGGCATCTCAGAGGACTTCATAAATAGGGACCTCATAAGGCTGTGACACTCTGAACAGGGCTTTCAACATGCCCTCCTACACGATACCTGCCTTAATGTAAAACTCAGTGCCAGTTTCAGGCAATTTCAAAATCTGAGCCTTTATTATATTGAAATTAAGTAAAATTATTTTCTAATATGATTCGCTTTGAAATAAGCTTTTGTACATTTCTAGTGCTTTCTTCTGAATAGTTCATATAAATGTTTTTTCTAACATTCTTTGATTTCACTTTTATCTACTTTAGATCTCATTCTCAGGAAGAAATGACTTTTTAAAGTAACTTTTAAAAGTGATACCTCTTGATTGCATCTAGAGTAATTACAAATAGAATATAGTTTATAATTTTATTTCAAAATAAATTTGAGCCTGGATAAAAATATTTTTAAGTGCTCAACATATTGGAATATTATTTGCTATGTATTTTTTAACTTTTGTAGGAAGAGATACTGTGTTTAATTAAAAATATATGCCTAAAAGGAAAATCTGATTGCATAAAACTGTAAATTCTGGTTTTCAGTTAAGACGACCCTAAACATGAAGTTATCAGAATTCTGTCTAAGAGATTACAACCCCTTCCCGAACCTTAAAAAACACAGCACCATGCTCATTCTCCACCAGTGTGCCCAAACCAAGGGAAACGAGAAGCAGAAACACAGTTATACAGCTCAGGGCCAAATAAGAAGAGTAAAAATAGTATCTCTAGTTTTCAGAACCACAAATTTTCAAAGTGAGTCAAAGGACAGAGCAACAGTTATATTTTCAAATAGAAGTAACAACATCTTTCCAATCAGCTGTCCTGTTACAGAACACACACTGCAGTAAATGATGGCTTAATGTCTTGCTATGTATCAGATAAGCAGGGGAGGGATCAGTGGTGTGCTTTACTTGGCGAATGATGCTTAATAAACATATGCAATAAATATATCCTTTAGTGCAGAAGAATGTCTTAAAAAAATATTCAACTTGTGTGTACATTGACCAGAAAATGTTCTCCATGAAAACTATTTTGCTTGGATTTTGAAATGAGTGTTCTATGGTATATCTATATATGTACTGAAGTTATCCAAACATGAAGAAATGTGGTATTTGTGGCGTATTCCTCTAAGGCAGGACTTTTAAACCTAGGTCACAAGGTCGACATTTGGAGCCAGATAATTCCCATTAGATGTCATTAGCATTCCAACTGTCAGTAGTAACAACCAAAAATGTCTCTAAATATTGCCAAACATCCCGTCAGAAAATCGGCCTTGGTTGAGTATTAGTTCTTTAAGGATACAAAATAGCATAAGCTTAGGTTAGAATCAAACACTGGTATTTTGTTCAGCAAAATTTAGAAAATAAAATCCAGCAATTAACGTGGGCTTTGCAAAGCAACTTTACTGTCTTTCATTATTTAACCCTTTCCTTTATCATGTTTTTCTTCTTCTTCTTAAATAGATTATGATCCTATATAGTTTTATGAAGCCAAACAAATTTGTTATGAGAGCTAAAATTCTAGCAAAATGATAATGATCATGTTCACAGTGGCTCGAGCCTGTAATCCCAGCACTCTGGGAGGCAGAGGTAAGAGGATTGCCTGAGCTCAGGGGTTCGAAACCAGCCTGAGCAACATGATGAGACCTCATCTCTACAATAAATAAAAAAATTAGCTGGGCATGATGGCACATGCCTGTGGTTCCAGCTACTTGGAAGGCTGAGGTGGAGGGATCACCTGAGCCCAGCAGGTCGAGGTTGTGGTGGCCGTGAATGTACCACTGCACTCCAGCCTGAGAGACAGAATGAGAGTCCGACTTAAAAAAAATATCTATATATATGTATATATATATATGTGTGTATATATATATGTGTCTGTGTGTGTGTGCGCGCGCGTGCACGTGTGTGTGTGTGTGTGTGTGTGTGTGTGTGTGTGTGTGTGTATATATAAAACAAGCAAAAGCTTACAAAATGTATCAGATTAGCCGGGCTCGGTGGCTCAGCCTGTAATCCCGTGCTTTGGGAGGCTGAGGTGAGTGGATTGCCTGACAGAGTGAGACTCCAACTCAAAAAAAAAATATATATATCAGATTGAAGTCTACATTTTCCTAAATTTGACAGGAAAAAACTATAGAGGATAGCATTTTTTGACAAAGAGGCCCCTAAATACACTTTCAACTGATGGCTACGTGTGTAGTTCTATATTACTTTTGTTTACATTTGTGTCTATAGGTTGTCTACAAGAATGTTGCTTTTTTTTTTTAACTCCAAAAACCCTCACTCAGACAGGTTCCCAGTAGAGTGTGGCAATTTAGTAGCTCAAGAACAAGTTCCTCATCTAATCCGGTCCTTATTTCTCCCTTATATGTGAGAAAAGTAGAATTTAACAAGATGATTATATCCAGGAGTCTTGACATAAACTCACCTTTATAGGTTTTTTTTGGTTTTGTTTTTTCAGTCAGGGGAAGATTGTACAAAACTAGATATTAGGGAATGACAAGATTACAGTAAAAAGAAAGTTGACATTGTTTATAAATACATCTGAAAATGAACACACTTTAAAAATTACATTTGTGTGTCTTATATTAGCAATTTCAAATATCTTTTTTTTTTTTTGAGTTGGAGTCTCACTCCGTCACCCAGGCTGGAGGGCAGTGGCATGCTCACGGCCACCACAGCCTCGACCTGCTGGACTCCTGCCATCCTTCTGCCTCAGCCTTTCAAGTAGCTGGAACTACAGGACCCCGCTACCACGCCCAGCTAATTTTTTTGGATTTTATTGTAGAGACGAGGTCTTGCCAAGTTGCCCGGGTGGGTCTCGAACCCACAGGCTCAGGCAATCCTCTCACCTCGGCCTCCCAAAGTGCTGGGATTATAGGCTGAGCCACCGAGCCTGGCCTCAAATATCTTTTTCCTCAAGGCAACATAACAACATTCCTAGAAGGTGTTAGACCTGTCCACCTCCAGAAAATATTTTATTCCACACTGCAGTGTCCAAAAGGTCAGGACCAGGTTTCCAGGTTACTTGGTTCAAAGATGACTTCTAAGTGATACCTGGAGGTATTAAATTATGCCATGTGGTTTGCCTTTGCTTTCAGATGAATATATTGTGTTTCTTAACTTTATGTTTTTCTATATTATTTACAGAAAAAAAAGCATGAATCTTTCTGATTCTAGGAAGTATTTATGTCCTGAAAATAATTAAAGTAAGAGAGATCTGTTGTTCCTCCAACAGTAGTTTCAACTAAATTCTTATATTTCAGGACATGTTCTCAGGTATACACTATATGAATGAATGGAATGTTTATTTACAAGATAGTATATACATTTTTTCTTAAAGAAAGAAATATGTGGCACATTTTAGACAGAAGCTAAGCACAAACAAGAGTTTTTGCCCAAAAAGACAACAGAGATTAAAAAAAAAAAGGGACTGGAAATAAATAGTAGAAAAGTACTAACAAGAACTGGTTGTCCACTTAGGTAAAAGGACAGAGACTAAAAGTCTTTTGTGAGGGTTACCATATTTCTAAGCATAAACCTTCATAGGTAGAAATACTCATAGTTCATATGAATATTGTTTACCTTATTGTACTTTCTACTTTTAGAGTTCTTAATCCAAAGTTATAACAGCATCACACTTTCAATGCACAGAGACAATATTCATGAATAACCAAAAAGTTCTCATTTTTTATTTCTTCTAGACCCAAATTTTAATCTCATCCCAGAAGACTAGAATATGAAAACCAATGATTTACCTAGAGAGTGAGCCTGATCTCCCACCCAAGAGACAAATCCAAAGTTATTGATTTTTTCCCCCTCATTTTCTCCTCATCATGGCATACACCCTAATTATCCTAAAGTACTTATTTTATTCTGGTCAAATTTGACTCAGAATATAAATCTATTAGCATGGCTATTAGCACCCAAAGCACCGACAAAGCCAAATGCTGGCAAGGATGTGGAGCAACAGGAACTCTCATTTATTGCTAGTGCAAAATAGTACAGCCACTTTGGAAGATAGTTTGGTGGTTTCTTATAAAACTATATAGACCCTTGCCATATGATACAGCAATCATGCTCCTGTGGTATCTACCCAAATGAGTTGAAAACTTGTGTCTACACAAAAACCTGAACATGGGATGTCTAAGCAGCTTTATTCATAATTGCCAAAACTTGGAAGCAGCCAAGATGTCCTTCACTAAATGAATGGATACACAAACTGATACATCCAGAAAATGGAATATTTAAAGCAATAAGAAATGAGCTATCAAGGAATGGAAAGGCACAAAGGAATCTTAAATGCATATTGCTAAATGAAAGATGCTAATCTGAAAATGCTTCATACTGTGTGACTCTAACCATATGATATTCTGGAAAAGGGAAAAGTATGGTGACAATAAGAGATCAGGAGTTGTCAGGGGTTGGAGAAGGAAGGAAAAGGGAGATGAGAGGAGCACAGAGGACTTTTAGGGCACTGAAACTATTGTGTATGATACTGTAATGGAGGACACCTGTTGTACACATTTGTCGTAAAAGGCACAACAACTAGAGTGAACCCAAATATAAACCACAGACTTTAGTTAATGATGTTTCAATATTGACTCATCAATAGTAACAAATGTTCCAGGCTAGCTTCTGTATGCAAGAACATGCTCTTTTCTTTCTTTCCTTTTTTTTTTTTTTTCTTGCTTTTTTTCTTTTTGAGTCAGGATCTCACTCTGTGGCTCAGGCTGCATACAGTGGCATAATCATGACAATCATGGCACACTGCAGCCTCTACCTCCTAGGCTCAGGCGATCCTTTCACCTCAGCATCCCAAGTAGCTGAGACTACAGGCATGTGCCATCACGCCTGGCTAATTTTTTTTTTTTTAACTTTTTTTGTAAAGACAAGGTCTCGCTACGTTCCTCAGGCTGGTCTCAAACTCCTGGGCTCAAGCAATCCACCTGTCTCGGCCTCCCAAAGAGCTGGGATTACAGGCGT
>CAUYQG010167273.1:0-24258 GCA_963574415.1 Tarsius wallacei
AGGCAAAGTGGGGACCAAAGGGAGGCCCAAAATTTACCTATATTAGGTATACTTGTATACCTAATCCTGAATCTTACCCAACATCTTTAAAATAAATAAAAGGAAATACCAAAAAAAATTTAAAATAAATAAAATAAAATATACAATATGAGTTTGAGAGAAAACAAATCTCATATATTTTATAAATTATAATATAATCAAAGATACAGGATTATACCATGAAATCTATAGGTTGTTGGAGCATTGGATAAAATGTTATTTGTATGCCTCATCTTAAAATAAGTAAAATTATAAAAGTCAATTTCAGAAAAATTATGTTACTAATTTATCCTTATCATTAATTAATACTTGGCAACCTCTTACATACTATGTGATAATATGTGTGAATATGTAAATTAAATTTTAAATTAATTTGAAAACTAATTATATTGACAAATAAAAGAGCATGAATAATCAAATTTATATGTGAAACTCAGATGCCATCTATTGCTCAGAAAATTAAATATACTTATTTTTTGAAATGTATTTTGTTGCTAACAACTTGCATATCTATGGAAAAGCATGTATGATTTACACACAGAATGGAACCTGGTTTTCTTTTTTTTTTGAGTTGGATTCTCACTCTCGCCCAGACTGGAGTGCAGTGGCCGCTCCCGGCCACTGCAGCCTCGACCTGCTGGGCTCCGGCGATCCTTCCGCCTCAGCCTTCCAAGTAGCTGAAACTACAGGCACGCGCTACCACGCCCGGCTAATTTTTGATCTATTGTGGAGATGAGGTCTCACCAAGAGGCCCAGGCGGGTCTCGAACCCGCGGGCTCAGGCAATCCACTCACCTCAGCCTCCCAAGGCATGGGATTACAGGCTGAGCCACCAAGCCCGGCTTGGTTTTCTAATTCATTAGTTTTTGTAGAGGCTTTAGGAGCACAAAACATAAGTGAAGTCTTTTGGACTCATATTAGCATGGAAGATGAAAACTCTTCTTATGCATCCATAACTTCAGAATCATGTAATACTTAGAAAGAAAATCCAGTAAAGTATGCTTTTCATTCTCTCTCTGTCTCTTTGTCTCTGTCTCTGTCTCTCTCTCTGAAGGGACAAGATAAGAAAGTGAAAGCCAAGATCACAGATGTAAAAGTCTAGGAATTCACAACACAGAATCACAGATTTCAAATTTTTGGTTAAGGTGCTTTCTGGTAGATTGCCTTTGAAATATAATACATCTTGACATGCAAAAAGGAAAAATAAAAACAACCCTATTAAAAAATAGACAAAAGATATGAATATACACTTCTCAGCAGAAGACACATGAGCAGTCAACCGATACATGAAAAAATCCTCAGTGTCACTAATCATCAAAGAAATGTAAACTAAAAACACACTGAGATATCACCTAACTCCAGTCAGGATGCCCATCATCAATAACTCGAAAAACAACAGATGCTGGAGAGAATGTGTAGAAAAGGAAATGCTTCTACATTGTTGGCAGGAGTGTAAATTAGGATAACCTCTGTGTAAAACAGTGTGGCAATTTCTACAAAAGCCAAAAATTGACCTTCCATACAACCCAGCAGTCCCCCTTCTGGAGATACACCCAGAGGAACTCAAATCATTCTACATAAAAGACCCCTGCAAATGCATGTTTATTGCAGCATTATTCACAATAGCAAAAACATGGCACGAATTGTGTGTTGCCCATCAAAAGTGGACTGGATAAAGAAAATGTGGTACATAGACATGATGGAATATTACACAAGTATAAATAAAAACAAAATTATGAACTTCACAGCAACTTGGATGGATTTAGATTATATAAGATAGATCTATCACAGAAACAAAGATCTGAGTACCATACTCACTCACAAGCAGACCCTGAACATTTATCACAATACTATAAGAAAGGAATTGGCAGTAGTGGGACACTGCCCAGGGGTGGGGAGGGGGAACATAACATCAATAAGGGTACCCAGTTGCAAACCAGGTGAAGTGGGGACGCAGGGAAGACCCAAACTTAACCTGTACGATGACCACCTATGTACCTAACACTGAATTGTACCCCACATCTTTTTTTTTTTTGAGTTGGAGTCTCATTCCATCGCCCAGACTGGAGTACAGTGGCACACTTACAGCCACCTCAGGTTGACCTGATGGGTGCTGACCATACTTCTGCCTCAGCCTTCCAAGTAGCCGGAACTACCCCACACCTTTAAAATTAAAAAATATATATAATACTTCTGGCAGTTATTATGGTTTTTCCCACTAGAAATAAGTCAAATTAAAGTTTTATTGGCACATACAAATGAAAGTCTTTGTTAAGCAATGTTGACTCAATATCAAGTAAAAAATTCAAAAGTTGTTAAAAACTATTTTGGATTTAACGTTGTTTTTCTTTTTAGTTATTGTTATTAATGAACAGTATTAAAGTTTTGCATGCCTTAATGAGATTGTATATATAATCTAGATTCAGATATAGATATTCAGTTACATAATTATTCCAGTTAGTTTTTTCATATATATTTTAATAGCATTAGGGGTACAAATGGTTTTTGGTTACATGGCTGCTTTGTATAGTGATGAAGTCGTCTTAGTTTTAAGCATACCCATTACCCCCATTAGTGCACATTGTATCCGACAGATAATTTTTCATCTCCATCTCCTTCCCATCCTCCCCCTCTATTTTTATATTTTTTAATTGAAAGGTAAAAATTGTATATATTTTTGGTGTGTGACAAGATGTTTTGATGTATATATAGACTGTAAAATGACATAATGAAACTATTTACTATAAACATTACTTCATATACTTACCTGTTTGTGTGTGTGTGTGTATATGTTTGTGTATGTGTGGTGAGAACACCTAAAATATACTCTCAGCAATTTTCAAATATACAATATATTGTTATTAATTATGGTCACATGAAATATCTTATTCTATTACATAGCTAAGTGAGATTCTATATACCATAGATTTTAAACAAGTCTTTTATGTTTGTGTATTAATTTTCCAACATCTTCCTAACAAATAACACTAAAAAAATGTGTTTATGTATTTATAATTATTAGAGGTGTACATTCAGGATAAAGTCATAATTGTGGGATCAAAAGACACATATGCAGTTTTGTTAAATGTTGCCAAATTCACCTCCATAAAGATTGCATAATTTTTTACTTCCCTAGCAAAGTAAAACAGTGCTATTTACTCACAATCTCATCAACAAAATATCTAGTCAAGGTCTTGAGTTTTTGATAATTTGATAGGTGAGAAATGGCCTTAATATGGTATAAATGTGAATTTCTCTTATTATGAGTAAAGCAATTTTTATATATTAATGGTCTATGTGTATATTTATAATTAACTGTTCATGCTTTTTTCTACTGAATTTTTGTATTTTCCCTTCTATTTTTTGTTTTTTTCAATTTTATGGTTTTTTTCATATTTATTTTAGATTCGGGGGACATGTGTATGTTTGTTACATAGACATATTGTGCAGTGTTGGGGATTGGGTTCAAGTGGTCCATTCCCCAGGTAGTGAACATTATCCTCAACAGGTAACTTCTGAAGTCAAATCCCCTTTATTGTTGTCTTCGATGTCTATTATTTCCATCTTTGTGGCCATTTAGCTCCTGTATATAAGTGAGAACATGTAGTTTTGGTTTTCTATTTTTGCATCAGTTCACTTGTGATGAACTCAAGTTCCATCCATGTTGCTGCAAAGAACATGATTTTATTATTTTTTATGACTGCATATCCCATGGTGTATATAAACCATATTTTATACATCCAGTCAATTTTTGGTGGGCACTTAGGTTGATTCCATGATTTTGCTATTGTGAATAGCACTACAATGAACTTATGAGTACAGGGGTTTTTTTGTTTTGTTTTGTTTTTTAATATATTGGTTTATTTTCCTTTGGGTGTCTCCCTAGTACTGGCATTGCTGGGAAAAAATGATAATTCATTTCTTAGTTCTTTGAGATATCTTCATAATGTTTTCCATAGAAGTGGACTAGTTTACAATCCCACCAAAAGTGAATGACCTTTCACTATTGAATGACCGCAACCGTGCCGACATCTGATGTTCTTTGACTTTCTGATAATAGTCAATCTGCCTGGTGTGAGGTGATATCTCACTGTGGTTTTAATTTGTACTTCTCTGAAAATTAGTGATGTTGAGCATTTTTTCCTATAATTGTTGGCTACTTGTGTGTCTTCATTTGAGAAGGGTCTGTTCATAGCATTTGCCCACTTTTTGATGAGGTTATTTGTTTTTGTGTTTGAGTTGTTTGAGGTTCTTGCAGATTATGGATACTAGCCCTTTGTCTGAGGCATAAGTTGCAAATATTTTCTCACATTCAGTAGGCCTTCTGTTCACTTTGTTGATTATTTCTTTTGCTGTGTAGAAGATTTTTAGTTTGTTCCATTTGTCTATTTTTTGTTTTTGCTACATTTGCTTTTGGTGTCTTATTTGTAAAACATTTGCCCAGGCCAATGTCCAGAAAATTGTTTCCTAGGTTTTCTTCTAGAATTTTTATAGTTTCAGGTTGTACATTTAAGTATTTAATTCATCTTGAGCTAATTTTTGTATATGGTGAGAGATAGTGGTTCAATTTAATTCTTTTGAATACAGCTAGCAAATTTTCTCAACACCATTTATTGAATAGGATGTTCTTTCTCCTTTATTTTTGTCAGTTTTGTGGAATATCAGTTAGTTGTAGGTATGTAGTTTTATTTCTGAGTTGTTTATTCTGTTCCATTGTTTTATCTGTCTATTCTTGTGCTAATGCCATGCTGTTTTAGTTTTATACCCTTATAGCATAATTAGAAAACAGGCAATGCGATGCTAACACAAGAGTTCTTGCTTAGGACTGCTTTGACTATTAGTTGGATGTACTAGAAATCAACAGTATTTTTAGAAATTTGCTTTGCTAATTTAATTTTCAGTCAAAATTCTGGTAAGATAAAATGTTATATAAAAATAAAAATATATTAAAAAGCTATAAAATACTAAAAGTACAACAAAATGGTCAATAAATCTTTGCATGGTAGCTGCTGTATCATCTTATGGGAAACAAAACAGTGACTTTGTATGAAATAATAAGAATGTAAGTTCTATAATAACATTTTTATCCAATTTAAACAGAACTTCCTATTCCAAAAGATAGCAGTCTTTTTTTGAAAAACATTTTTTAAAGTTTTCAAAATGAAAACTTATGAATGACATAAACTTGAGATTTGTTATAATCCGACTCAACTATTTCCATATTTATGGGAATATACATTTGGTAGATGTTTTCTGAACTCCAATTTGGAAACAAGTATCAAAATCTTTAAAATGCTCATCCTATTCAATAGATCAGTTTTACTTCTAGTAACATATGCAAATATTTGAAAGAAAATGTTTGGATAATTATAAAAAGTTTTATATGCATAAAGGCTTATGAAGGTGTTATTACTTATTAATGAAAATGTTGAAATAAGCTAAATGTCTTATGACCTAAGACTTGTACAATTATGACAATCTATTTATACTTTATGAAATTATACAGTCATTGCAATTTTACATTGCAGAGGAATTGGTGAGGCATGGTGGCTCATGCTTGTAATTTCAGAAATTTGGGAGGCCAAAGTGAGAGGATCACTTGAGCCCAGGAGCTGGAGACCAGCCTGGACAACATAGTGCGACATCATCTCTAAAAATTAAAAAAAAAAAAAAAAAGAAAGAAAGAAATCTGAGCATGGTGGCACAAGTGCCTGTATTCACAGCAAATTGGGAAGTGGAGGCAGAAAAAACCCTGATCCCAGGAGATAAAAGCTGTGGTGAGACATGATAGCATCACTGTACTCCAGTCTGGGTGACACAGTTAAGACTCTAACTCAAGCAAATGAACAAAAACAAAGAAGGAGGAGGAGGAGGAGGAGGAAGAGGAGGAGAAATTATGACCTGGAAATTTATATATGGCAGGTTGTACAGTTAAAAATTAAATTTCACAGCAGCAGGTAGACTGTAACATCAATTTTATATACACACACAAATAAATAATACATATGAAGATTTTAACAGACGCATATTGAACCTGTAGGATTAAGGGTGACTTTTCTTTTCTTGCTATTATTTTTTCTCTAATTTTTCATCAAAAAGGGACAAAATTGATGTAGCAAATGATGGCACTGCATAAATAATGAGAGTCCTTGAGATACTAGCCTGGTCATCAAGCAGCAGTATACTGAGTTACTCTCATATTTAGAATGCACATGTCATCGACAAGGGTACCTGCATAATGAACACTTGTATGCCTAACCCTGAATTGTACCTCACATCTTTAAAAAAATTAAAAAAAAAAAACAACATTCAGGATAAAAGGAAATGACCTCACCTTGAAATGCTGAGGAATATTTTTATTAATAGATCCTTAATGCTTTCTAATTTTTCATTCTTACAATTAATTCTGTGATAAATATCCTTGCACACAAAGCTTTGCTTTTATTTCTGGTTGCTTTTCTAGAAATTATTCCAGGATGTAGAATAACTACATCTAAGAGTAAGAAGATAGATGGTGTTAATGGCACAGTCAATAATGTAGGTAAATCTTAATAGCTGACAAAAGAGTTCATCTTCTAAAAACTGATTGACCATATTAGTTAATATATTTCTTAGAAATATTATAGCAAAGATTTTAAAAGATCTAGTACAAAATTATACTGGGTTCTCCTGGGAAGTCATAACAAGATTAGATAGTCTCATACTGTAAAATGTCTAGTTTCCAAAATGGTTCACATATGCAAAAAAATTATCTTATTATATGTAAAACATAAATATATTATTTAAGCCAGAAGATTATTATTTTAAAAATCATCCCTAAGAGTTTTTCTTCTCAATGTGGTTTTTAAAAGAATACCAAGCATTTCTTTTAACAGTTTCTTAGGGATGTATATGCTTTTATAAAGAAAAACACCATTCCTATCTTTACATATTATTAGAGCATACCATTTGATTTTATTTTAATATGTTTTCTGATTTTTTTATAGCAGAAGTGCTATAATACTGTTGTTTCCTTATTATCTAGTAAAACAAAATGTAAGCTAGAAGGCTGAATGTTTTACGAAGTAAATTTTTTAAAAATGTTAATGACCCATTGCCTATTGCTTTAAATATAGTAAAAGATCATTCACTTAAATTGCTAAATTCTTGGCTGGGTGAAGTGGTTCAAGCCTGTAATCCCAGCATTTTGGGAGGCTGAGGCTAAAGGATTGCCTGAGCCCAAGGGCTCAAGACCGGGACAACTTGGTGAGACCTCATCTCTACAAAATCAAAAAATTAGCCAGGCATGATGGCACACACCTGAGTTCCAGCTACTTGGAAGGCTGAGGCAGAAGGATCGCCTGAGCCCAGCAGGTCGAAGATGCGGTGGCCAAGAGCATGCCACTGCACTCCAGTCTGGGCAACAGAGTAAGACTTCAGCTCTAAATAAATAAATAAGCAAACAAACAAATCAATCAATAAATAAAATTGCTGAATTTTTTAGGCCTGCAAAAACTAAATAAGATTGTAGCATAATTAACCAACATAACTGATTAGCAAGATTAAGTGTTTTATGCATTTTTCACCTAATATCATTTCTTAAATAAAATATTATTTTCCTAAAGTATCCAATACAATAAACCAAACTATATGCCTAAGGAAAATCATGCTAATCATGAACCATCTAGTTCAGTTAAGAAAAAAACTTTAAATTTTAAAATTATTTTTCTACAAATAGATGGCAATTATTTCTGAATAGTTCCAGCAGAACATTTGTCAGAAATGTTTTATTAGAAGTTCACCTGAGATATTTCAAACAGATAAAATATTTCTTGCACACAAATTTTAAGAACTGAGAGCAGTGGCAGTTTTAAATATATTTAAATATCTTTTTAAGCTAAGCTGTAAGTAAAATACTCAAACAAATGGCAATCATTTGAGTAATAATTCTTTTAAATATTATATTTGTAATATAATATTTACTTGTGTAAAATCTGTAATAAAAATCTGAAGATAATAAACCATTATGCTGAAATACAATCCCTTAAAAGCAAAAATATTTTAATGCTGTTACTACACAAAGATTCATAGAAACATTCTAGACTCTGTTCTTAGTATATGAAAAAGGTAAAAATTAAGGACAGGAATGATAGCAAGAATATTTTATCCACCATCCATTGATAGAGGAGACCATAGAGAAGGGCTAATTAGAGCTATATACATGAAAGAATAAAATAAAAATAGACTATTTGGCACAAGAAAAATCATATAATCTCCCCCACCCCCCACCAACCTTTTGTTAGGAATTTACAAAGAAACAAAATAATGAAAGAATATAGCATACTAGAGTTAAACTAAGAATGAAATATGAAAGGAAAATAACTGCAGAAACAGAACCGATTCCACACAAGTATACATAAGTTAACAGGAGAAAGGACATTATATATCTTTTTTCAAAACAGCAGTATAAATCATAGAACCTGATAAAATGAAGCTGAGTAAAGAAAACCAATGATAATCCAAAATAATACCATCACAGAAATGAGAATAAATTAGAAATAGTAAGAAATAGACACTGCTAAAATTTAAGCCAATGGTATGAAGTGAAATCTGAGAATAATTTCTGTGAATGCAGAGAGAAGGTGAAAATAGTAAAGAAATTAGAGAGAAGATAATGAATATGGAAGTCAGATACGTGTAATTGCCAGAGAAAATGTACTCCTAGAAAAAAACATGCAATAAGACTCAAAATATAATACAGGGCAATTTCATGCAATTGAATGTAGAACTGAATCTGCAACATGAAAAGGCACCTATTATATCCAAAAACATGCCAGGAATATTGACTTATACCTGTAACCCCTCCCTGCAGGAGAATTGCTTGAGATCAGGAGTTCCAGGCCAGGCTGAACAACATAGTAAGATTCCATTTATATATATACAATTTTTTTCCATTACCGAGGCATGGTGGCACATGCCTGTAGTCCGAGCTACTTGAGATGCTGAGGCAGGAGAAACACTTGAGTCTAGAAGTTTGAGGTTGCAGTGAGATAGAATAGCACCACTGCACTCTTGAAATTTAGCTTGGGTGATAGAGTGAGACCTATCTCAAAAAAAAAAAAAAATTATATATCACCATCAAGAAATTTCTTGGTTAAGTTATTGAATTTCAAGTATAAAAAGAGACTTCTCTTCAGGTAACTGAAGAGGTAAAGCAAATCACCTAGATAATCAGGTTGGCCTCAGATTTCTGAGCAAATTTCAAAGACTGCAATAGAACAAAGTCAACATTGAAGAAATGAAAACATGAGCCAAAAATATTACAGTCAAGTTAATGTTAAAATTAAAAGACAAGAAAACAATTAATTCCTGACCATGAAAACCAAGAAAACAAGAGATAAACAAAATATGAATTTGTAAAAATGAATCATGTTGAAGTTAAAAATTAAAAATATTATTGTTAACAAAACCTATGATATGGATAGATGAACGAAAGATAATATGAATGTGCATTACCTCAATGATTTTTATAATCTTTTTATTTGGTGAAATCTTTTGGGGATCAATAACTATGGTGGTCAAAAGAAAATTACCTGAACCCTTGCAATCTTTAAAATTTCCCTTTATTTTCCATATTGTGCTGACTCACACCAGTAATCTCAGCACTTTGGGAGACCAAGGCAAAAGGATTGCCCAAGCCCAAGGGTTCAAGACCAGCCTGGGCAACTTGATGAGACCTCATCTCTACAATAGATAAAAAAAATTAGCTGGGCATGGTGGCGCACACCTGTAGTTCCAGCTACTTGGAAGACTGAGTAGAAGGATCACCTGAGCCCAGCAAGTTGAGGCTGTGGTGGCCCGTGAGCATGCCACTGTACTCCAGACTGGGCGATAGAGTGAGACTCCAACTCAAAAAAAAAATAGAGCTTAATTTTGACTTTGGTAGGCACAGTCATATGATCTGTTTTATAGTATAAGGAGGTATAGGCAAGGATTACCAATGGGACTTATCTTTAAGCGATGCCTAACTTTTCCTCACCAATAAAATCCAAGTCAATTTTAATAGGTTTCCAATCCCAAGCAACAATTTTACATGTCTAGTTTTTGTTTATGTGCGGAGCCTTAGTGAGCACTTATGCAAATTATATTCTCCATTTATGAGTTCCCATAAGTTAGGGAGCCATTAGTCTCCCACAAGCTCACTTGTTAAGCTTCCACTGCCAGAATCCCAGTTCATTGCTTTTTCCACTTTCCATCTGTAGAAGCCTATTATAAGGAGCACCTCTTTTTCGGCATGCATGTTGTTCTTTATTTTTGTTTCCAAGTATGATGTCTAATTATCTGTTCAGTTTGCTTTATCTTGTTTTTTTAAATTTAGTTTGTCTTACTACTAATAATCTTGTGACATTTACCCAGGTCTCCTTTATATTGTTTTGGCCAATGTTGGCTTATATCCTTAGTCTATTTTTGTTGTGACAGGGGCATACCTGAGGCTGGGTAATTTGTAAAGACAAGATGGAATGTTTTTTAAGGTGTCCAGTGTCAATATAGACCATCAGTCTCACGCAAAGGAGGAAACTTCAGAAATAAATGACTTCATTCTTATATACATCAATAAGCATAAGTAAAAGTTGATATTACTCTCCTTTATTTAGACCCTCACAAGATACAAAGGAAATGTTTGAGATTTCTTTTTTCCACTTTCTGATTATTATTTTCCATTTTATAAGTAATCATCTTTAACCTTTACATTTGTCAAGGTAATGTAAACCTTGTCCCACTTTACGACTGTCCCACTTTACGACTGTCAGAACCTATCAGAGGACTGACTCAGAAAGCTGGCAGAAACGTGTCTAATCAATGCTCCTCCTTTTGTTCCTGTCTCATCAAGTAGTTTAAGGGTTGGATAAGTACAAGTTTCTCAAACGGTCTTGTCGCAGTAGTTGAAATAGGTTAAAAAATATTAATTGCAGCTAAGATAGGTGAGGAGAAGGAATAACCACCCCATTCTTTTCTTATAAATTTAGGGTATTAATATTTAGAGATAGGACCATTGTTTTGTGCTTAGCAATTAATTATTTCTTGGGTACTCTTAAATGCAGAATGAGTTAGAGAAAAAGAAAAAAAAATTAGAAATATAAAATCACTTTTTGAAACTTTGTCATTTTCTAAACATTCTGTTCTATTTTGTTTCAAATAATTAACAATTCATACATATTGCCACCTTTGTTTCTATACATGCTGAGTTATAACTCACATTCATTCAATTGTGGAAGTTGTCACGCCCATTCACTTATCAGTCCCTAAATTAGTAAGCACTTGTTTTGGTTATCCAATCCCATTTTTAATCAGTCCCCTGCATTATAGGTGGCAAGGCATACTAAAGTGGTTGTATATAATGCATTATCATTTATGATTTTATTGTACTGCAATAAAATAGATTATCATTTCCAAATGTAAATAATATTTTCTGCTTGTGAGCTTCTAACTACTTTAGAAGCAGTGACTTCCATTACTGGATATGCAAATCCAAATGCAGACTGAGTATTTATTTCAGTTAATTTTTTTCACTTGATACTGAGGGGTAATGGGCCAGTTTAATCTACTGCCAACTAAAAGCCATCACTGATACTTTCTTACTCTCAGCAAGTGGCACACATACCCTTTTAGTTCCTGGGATTCTTGTTGGGGGAAAAAAAAAGAAAGAGATCAGTGGTCAGTCCCATTTCAATCTTAGGAAGGAGATATTGGAATACATCTTTATTCTGCCTGTTTTGTTTTTTTTTTTCTTTTTTAACTTGAATTCTTAAGTGGCTATTTTTCTTATGTACCCTGATACCACTTACAAAAAACAAATGAGGATATCCATTTTTTTTTCCATTTCCTTTCTGAATTTGGAAGGAGGTTCTTTGGATAGTCATTGATGTACCCCATTGTTAATTTCTCTCCAATGCCATAACATATTGTCTCATACTGTGGTTCCTTTATCTTGCAGTCATATAAGCCCATTTTGGGGACCATATTGATAGTCACTGGCTATTATCAATGAAATTGTGAAAGTTCATACTATATCACTACTGTTATTATCTAGTTCCTCTCATGCTGCAAAAAATATGACTCTTAGTTATCGCCATTGAGGGGATTTATCTTTTCTTTCCTTAGTCAAACTGCAGTCATCAACAGGCTGCAGTGAAGCTGATTTTCAGAATCAAATGAGCATCAGTCCTTGGCCTTGAGCTCATTTGGAATCTTCTGAAAACTGATTCTAGGGAGGGCGCTCATTTGTCTATGGGTTTAGGTAACTCCTGGGGAGGATTATAATGTGGGCTGCAAAACATGTCAAAAAGGTAAAAAAGCACTTTTATTCATGCAATCCATTTAGATATTCAGTGAGTACCCAAACTGTTCACTATATTTCATGTTCTTGACTATTTCTATTTAATAAGGGAACACCTATGCACATGTCTTTTCCTCTTGAAATTATTAATGTAAGAAATCATAAATATTTCAAGTTTCAAGTAATTTGATGGTCTTCAAAAGTAGAAACACAATTAACTAATGCCCAATAACAGGTTGATAAATGTCTTATAATAGTTGGAAGTTTACCTTATCATCAGGTAATTTCTAATCAAAAATTCAACTGGGTAACAGTTATAATTTTTTTTTTTAAAACTGCAGTCAGGCTTGCTGCATGTAGCAGACACCTACAAAGTCACTTGAGGTTGGGGGCCATGATGTTCTAAATGGCTTACTTATGTTCATTTAGTTTCCAAGAGAGCCTATGTTGCTAAGAATAGAACTTAAAGTGCTTTCCTATTTGTTTGTTTTTCCAAACATAAAGTTAATTTTTATAATTAAAGGTTGTTAGCAGGTAATTGTAGATTCAGAGTCAGTTGTAAGAATTAATATAGAGAGAATCTGTGTAAACTTTATTGTTTCTCCCCGTTGTAACATCTTGCAAATTGTAGTGCAATATCACAGCTAGAAAACAGACATTGATACAATCCACCAATCTTAGACTTCCCCACTTTTATTTGTATTCATTGTGTGTGTGTGTGTGTGTGTGTGTGTGTGTGTGTTTACTTAGTTCTGTGAAATTTTATTACATGTGTTGACTCCTGTATCCACCACGACAGTCACAATATAGAATATTTCTATCACCATAAAGATGCCCTTATGTGTTTCCCTTTTGTAGTCATACTCATATCCTTCCCTGGTCTCATCCCAACCCTAGCCTCTAACCCCTGCAAACACTAATTTATTCTTCATTTCTCTAATCTTGACATTTCAATCATGCTACACAAATGGAATTATATAATTATCTGATTTTTTTTGTGATTTATTTTTCATTCAGAATAACTTTCTGGCTATTCAACCCAGTTGTTACATGCATCAATAGTTTGTACTTTGTTCATTGCTTAGTATTCCATGTTATGAATGTACCACAGCTTGGCTGTTCATCTGTTGAAAGATATCTGTCTTCAGTTTTTGCTATTACAAATAAAACTGCTTTGAACATTCATGTAGACATTTTTGTATGAACATAAGTTCCCATTTATTTGGGATACATTTCTGAGAGAACTATTTTTAGTTTATACATTAATGTAATTATTGTACAATTACATATTAATTTTATAATAATATATAATTATATAATAATATTACTGTAGTCAAATAATTATAATATACATGATAACAAACTGTCAAACTATTTTCCAAAGTGGCTATGCCATTTTATATTCCCACTAGCAAGGTATACATGATCTAGTTTTTCCATATCTTTGACAGTATTTTATATCATCACTACTCTTTATTTTAACTACTCTAATAGGTGTAATACCTCATGGTTATATGATTAACTAAAATTTGAAATTCATATTATATTCTCTCCATATTGAGATATCGACAGTAAATCATCAATATAATGAATAATTTTTTATAATTGAATTTAAAAATCTATGTTTCTACTTATCAGTTTGTGACAATATACATAGAATGCAAATATATCTGTGGGAGCACAATAAATATTTGGGACTATCTCACATGAATGTTTGGTTTGGTTTTCTTCTGAAGTAGATACTAAATCAAATACAGAATACCAGACTCCCTAAAATTATTTCACAGCTTAAATAGCAAATAAATATTGTGTATGTCTGATGCTATGAGAGGCATTACTGTATTGAAAGTTATACAATTTACAGTTAATCTTCAGAATCGATCAGCTTTTGTAACAGGCCATACAGAATTATTAAACAGGAAACAGTGCTAATACATATTTATCCAACATATCTTTAATTTAAGCTGAAATTTTTTAATGTCCCTAAGTATTTTGTATTATTGTAATTAACCTTTTAAATGGGTTTGTATCATAATAAAGGTTCTTGTCAGAAAGAAAAACATCATATTTGCAAGGCATCTCATTTTCAGTGGTTTAAATAAGGAAGTAAACCTTCACTTAGACATGACATGCACTCCAATACATCTTGTAATGTTAAGACAACAGCCTTAGATAATTTCCACTAATAATTTCTTACTATGAGCCATGTTTTTAACCTGACAGCATTTTGCAGTTACTTTACCATTTTCTCCTAATTTAATTACCTTGCCCTTTATCTTTTCATTATCAGATTTAAGATGACAGTTAACAGTGAGTACCATTTTTCAGTAATTCCAATGAAATGTTTTTTATTACCACAGGCCATTTTACTCATACCAGTACAAACAGATTCAGGTTCCCTTCTAAATAAAAACAGTACCAAGAAACCCTGGATCACCCATTACTCAAAATTATAATCTTCTCTCTCTCTTTTTTTTTTTCTTTTGAGTCAGATTCTCACTCTGTCGCACAGGCTGGAGTGCAGTGGCATGCTCACAGTCACCACAGCCTCAACTTGTTGGGCTCAGGTGGTCCTTCTGCTTCAGCCTTCCAAGTAACTGGAACTACAGGTGTGCACCACCACGCCCAGCTAATTTTTTGATGTATTGTAGAGAGGAGGTCTCATCAAGTTACCCAGGCTCGTCTTGAACCCTGGGCTCAGGAAATCCTCTCGCTTCTGCCTCCCAAAGTGATGAGATTACAGGCATGAGTCTCAGCGCCCGGCTATAACCTTCTCTTTTACCTATTTTTTTTAAACAGTCAGAAAATGTAATATTTCAATAGCTCTTCAAAATAATTGTGGTACCTAATTTTTTTAATCAGCACTGTCTCTGAAGAAACAGTAGATTTCCCTTCTGGATAATATTTATATAAATATATGTGTGTGTACAACCACACATGCATTGCATTTATCAAGGCTAGGATAAATTGAGTGAATTCATCATGATTGTTTTATAATTAAAGAAGTTGGTGGAGAAACCGGAGCTCCTTAACTCTTAGCTATTCCATCTATCTTCTCTTTTTAATGCCTTTATTTTTTTTTATTTTTTGAGTCAGAGTTTCACTCTGTCACCTAGGCTAGAGGACAGAGCCTTTCTATGGCCACTGCAGGCTAAACCTGCTAGGCTCAGGTGATCCTTCTGCCTCAGCCTTCCAAGCAGCTGGAACTACAGACAAGCGCCACCACACCCAGCTAATTTTTTTATTTATTGTACAGATGCAGTCTCGTCAAGTTGCCCAGGTTGGTCTTGAACCCATGGGCTCAGTCAATCCTCTCACCTCAGCATCCCAAAGTGCTGGGATTATGGCGTGAGCCACTGCACCCGGCTTAGTGCCCTTTTAAATCAACCATCTAAACACTTACACTTGGTTAAATTATCTTGAGGCTTTTTATACCTCTCATTTTTTCTTTAGTTTGAATTATTGTAGTATTTTCCTCATTGTTTAAACCTATCCATGGTATTTGTGCAAAAAGCTTTGCTGATCACTTAGTTCACATCCTTTTATTCCCCCAAGGAGAAGCCCTGGCAGTTGGAACTTCTTTATCTCAGCATCAATCATCACTTAAATCAAAGCCACAGAATTAGGATAAACTTAGAATTAGGGTATCTATCACCATATAACCACCATATGGTCATGTAACTTATCCAAAGAATTAGGATAAATATCACCATATAATCACCATATTATAAATGTAAATCACCATATAATCAATGCAAAATTGTTTACATTTTTAACATTTTATCAGCAAAAGGAGGATGATTCCATTTAATAGCTAAGGATAAAGTCGGGCGATCCTCTTTCCTATGCATGTGTTATATATTGTTGCATGAATCTAAATAAACAGACTGATAGTTTTTCCCTCTGGCAACATGTGTTCAAATCCTGCAGCTGAAGATGCTGATTAAGACAGAGTATATCCCTGGTCCCGCGGTGTATGATACAAGTGGAATTGCACCTTGAACTCCCATGCATGAAATCCTTTTCAGCAGGGATTTGTAAGTGTGGAGGCCAAGGGAAAACTTCCCTTTTGCCTTCTGAAGGTTAAAGAAAAGTCAATTCACAAAAGGAAGATTAATTATAGAAAAGGCATACAAATGTATTGACATGCATACAGTGAAGAACCACAGAGTAATTACTCCTAGACCCCAGAGGAATTCAGAAGCTTCTACACCAACTTGAGGTTACAGAATGAAGACTTGGATCCTGATAAAAACCAGTTGTGGTGGTGTAACACAGTAACCCCAAGCCTGAGAAGCCTTGTGTGTAATGTTTACCTATTCCAAAAAGTCACCTGGAGATCCAGCAGGGAGAGACATTGTTTTTTTTTAAAACTTATGGGAGGGACTGAAGGCTGCAGGTCAGTGAAGGCGGTTGGTAAAGAATCCACACCTTGGGGCAGAATAGTACAGTTTTATAATCAAAGCAATCAAGTTAATCATTCCTTTACAGTGTTTACAATTATTTTGATTATTAATGATTACTACATTGGTTTCAGCTTTTCTTGCTCACCTGCATCCCATAACTCATTACTGGAAATATGCATACCCTTCTTGGAGCAGTCTTGGCCAAAGGCTGCTCCCTGAGGGAGGGGGTAGAAAGAATCCAGGTATAGGGGGAAGTCTATGTGGGAACAATATCTCACAGATGGCAAAACAGGTTTATGGGAGGGGGAGACAAGGAGGCCTGGAGACCAAAGAGGGTCATGTTATGCAAATGAAATCTCACAGGTAGCAACTCTTAGAGATAATAGATAGTAGATGTTTCTTTCAGACTTCTAAAGATGTCAGACTCTCAGTTAATCCTTCCAAAATTGGACTAGGGTGATCTCAGAGAAAACCTGACTGCTTCAATGCAGGTTTTCTCTACAGATGCAAATCTTCCCCACAACAGAAAATTTTGGAGAGCTACTTCTGTTTGCCGGATCTCTAAACAGTCATAACAAAATATGTAGAAAAAGTTTATTTGTGGGTAAAATATTTTATTTCCTTCATATGGTACTTGTTAATAGTGATACACAAATGGCTTAACACTTAAAATAAAAATCCCTGTGTTTCAATTGTCTCTTAAATCCCTCCTCCTTTGACCTGTAAAATATATTGATTAACTATTGGTTAGATGTTGGTCTCATCCCGATCAAAACAAATAGCTTCCTAACTCCATTTTGAAATCACATTCCTTTCCTTATATATTTAATAGTTATAACCATGGCTCTGGTAAGCTCTGTCTGCTCATCACTTACTTTCATTTCATAACAAAGGCACCCTGAGTTTGCCCTCATTTGAATTTCTTTTATCATCCAGTGACCACAAAAGTCATTTGATTATTCTGGCTCTGGAATTACTAGTTAAGAGTGACATCAATATGCTTTCACCAGTGGTCACAGTATTTTATTTGCCCTTACCCTCATCCCAGTTATTACTAGGCAGACACCTTTATAACAATGGATTCCTGCTCTCAACTTTCCTTCTGTCAAATCAAATCTTAGCCTTCATTTAAACTATAGTGTCAAGGGTTATTTTTAAATATCACTAACTACAGTGATTATACATTTGACGTGGTAAAGGATACAGTAAGTACAACAGAACAAAGGAAGCACAGACAAACTTGAGGACCTGAAAGACTTCCCAGTATCATTTCTTAGTAACATAGAGCATGCTTCATCTCTAAATTATGAATCATCAGATATGTAAGGGATCTTGGTTTCATGAAAACTCAGGTAAATTTCCAACGGAGTATTTTATGCCTCATTGGCCATACAACCAAGCCAGTTATGGTAACTGGTTAAACCAGATTAACACATCATTGTGCTTATCTCTAAGAAGTGTAAACAAGTGGGCCCTAGTGCTGCCAGGGGAATTCTGAAGTTAAAAAAGTTCATTAGCCCATTATAGGCCACTAAGCCATATCATCTCTATCATGGTGACTAATCAGTACCAGACTTCCAAGTATCCCCGGAGATTAGCATAGTATTTCTTGAGTCCAGCTGTCTCTGTTTTACATATATAGTCACCATGTTTTATGGGCACATTTAAATTATATTAGAAATCAGAAGCAGACATACACATAAACACTGTATATACGTAGATATAAAACATTTCTAAGTGATTCATACATCAAATGAAGTAAAAATATTTCCCCCCAAAATATACTTATTTGACATATTTTAAGATGGCTATTCAGAAGGGCTGGAAATATAAGAACAGCTATGTAACTGTCTTTTACAGGAGAGATTTGTATCTGTAGAGAAAATCTGCACTGATGCAGCCATGCTTTCTCTAAGGCTCTCTCTCCCTTGTCCAATCTAGGAAAGATTAACTGAGAATCTGACATTTTTAAAGACCGGAAAGAAGCATTTATCATCTATTCATTGAGGGCTTCTTCTTGTGAGATTTCACCTATGTAACAAGATCATCTTGCAAACCAGGCCTCCTCTTCTCTGTCTTCCATGACCTGACTTTTCACTATAACCTGATTTACCACTTAACCTATCTGTGGCTGCAGTCTGGGCCCTCACTCTTTCTGAAACCTCAATATGGTATGTAAGCTTCTGCACTCCACTGGAGGGTTAGGGAATCATTCTATGATTCCCCTTCCTCCTATGCACACTGATAAATATATATGCCTTTTCTGCTATTAATCTGCCTTTTGTCAATTAATTGTTCAGCAAAACTTCAGAAGCCAAAGGGGAAATTTTCCCTTGGTCCTTAAACATACAAAAAAATTATACTGAAAATAAAGACTTCTCGGAATGTAATTACAATAGAATTCTGTACACAATGATTTGTGAATTTTGACCAGAATGATACAAGCATCGAACATAACAAAGAGCGTTGTTAACACCCCTTCTCTTCACCATTGCTCTGCAGGTCCTCACAAGCACAGGATAATGTAAAGTTATAAAGTATAAAGAATAGAAAGAAGAAACGTGGTCATTATTCACAAAAAATAATGAATAATATTGAAGACTAGTAATCCACAGACAAATTGCTGAAATTAATAAGAAAGTTGTACATAAACCAAACACAAAAACACTCCAACATTTAGAGATGCATATTTTAAAATATAGTTTTTAGAAAAGTTGCTAATTATCACAGCTAAAAAAATACCTAAATAAAAGAGGTGTAATACATTTATAAAAAGTAAAAATTAGCATTTAAGAAAACAGAAAAAGATTTAACTAAATAGATGCTATATTACACTCATTGATAGGAAGATTCAATGCTATAATAAAGACAAATCATCCCTAAATAATTTTGAAATTTAGTTTACATTCAATTATTTTTTTTTAATCTCTGAAAAGATGCTTCTTAATCTTTATATGGAGACTAATTTGTGAAGATGAGTAAGTCACGAAGATAATAAGAAGGTGAGAGTTTTGCCTTAGCAGATAGTGAAAATAACTAGAATGGGACTAATGCATAAATGTTGTTTTTTACATTTCTACTACTCATTTATTATCTACCTCATTACTACACAGCATTTATTTTATGCCTATCATTTAATCAGCCTTTTCTAATATCCTAAATGTATTTGCTCCATTTATCTTTTATTAAATCAATGTGGCAAACACCCTGTCACAAATATACTAATATGTCTGTCTTACTGCTCTCTCCATGACTTTGAGCTGCTGAATACATTTAGAGAAAATTACACACAAAGAAAATTTCCTCACCTAAGCAATGATCATTACCCTTAATTTGACCCTAAATACGTTAATCCTATTATCATTCAAGTCAGGTAGTTCTCTAATTCTTCTTAATGACTACCATTTAGAAACCTGACCACCCTTAGGGAATCATTCAACTTACCTCATCCCTATCTGTTCATCTGCTGCCGAAGGTAGAAGTTGTCCTTTTTTTTTTACTTCTCAGGGAAATAAATGAAACACTCAGGTGTAAACCACCACATCTTTCCACAACCAGATCTTTAAAATAAATACAATTACATTCCTTTTTTACCTTCCTTTTTTAGGCCCAAATTTTAAAATTATATATTCATTTGTCCAATAGAAACTCTACATTTCTACATATTTAGGAAATTTTTCTGTAAATTACTTTCTTCTATTATCATATTTTCAATGTTTCTTTTTCTTTGAATCATTTCTAATAGCATTTATATATAACATCCCAGTTTTAAAACAAATCAAGATAAAAACATTTTCTTCAGCTACACGCTGTCATTCATGAACTCCCCACTTTTTTTCCTTTATAACCAAACTTATTAAATGAATTGTTATGATTTAATGTCTCAAATTTTTGGCAGCACTCACTTCTGAAGCCATATGAATCTTGTGAGCTGAAAGGACAGAGCCCAAAACGGAGTTTTCTCTGGTCACCGACCTTGAGCAGGACCAGTCATGTACTTAGGTCAATGCTGAATACACAGCAATAATCATTAACTGGAAGAACAGTCAGTTATCTGGCCCCTGGGTGGGTTTCATTCTACTTGGTCACAAGATGCTAAGATTAACATCTCCCAAGAATTTGCCTTTCAATGACTGGAGCAGCTCTTCTAGTCCATGTGATTGACCACCCCTGTCTATGCACTCATCAGAGACATGAGGAACAGAGGACTACTCCATCACCATGGCAACAACTCCTGTGTTATCTCACCAAAAAATGATTACTTGCCCCTGTAAAGGAAACCTCAAAAACCTGCAGCCTCAAGCATTTGGCATCACATGTCCTTTAAGTGTCTGGCCCCCTCTCCTCTCTTAAAGAAGTGGAACTCTTTTTCTGATCTACTTTCTAATAAACTATTTTTCTAATCTATCTTTTGTACAATTATTTGCATACTCACAAAACTGACTCAGTTCACTGACCTAACAGGCACAAATCACTAAAGACTCAAATCCAAGTCATTCAATACAATAGACAATTTTCAGTTTTTATACTTCTTGTTCTCATGGCACTGTTCAACATGTTGACTTTTCCTTTTTTACTTGAACAAGTTTTATTATAAAAACATGCCTTAGTGTTTTCTATGTCATAGTTGCTGAGAAATCAAAGTGGAAAACAAAATTATACATGAGTTCTGACCTCATGATTACTTGGTATTTAAGGGAAGAAAGACATTTATCAAATAATCACCAAGTGTAAGTTATGCAGGTGAGTCACACAGAACTTTATGAGTGCAAAACAGGGGTTGTAGCTTAGTCCAAGATCTGATATCAGAAGATAGCTGCAAGAAGAGACAATCACTTCTGCGAAGACCTTAAACCTGGAGGCAGCATGGTTAGAATGCAGGACAAAAAGACCAGTGAAGAAGCAGAAGACAGTGAGACAGTAGGTGGAGAATAAACTAGAACAAAGAGAATAAAACTGTAGTTCAACATAATAGAAGGTATTTCCACTGAATGCCTTAGTCTAATTATAAAAAAAAATCACTTTGTAGCATAACAAAATAACATCTTGATCATTTTTATTAACTTCTAATTACACAGGTAATATATTGTCATTTGTAAAAACTAGAACAGTATAAATAAAGCCAAATTTCCCTTTGAATTCCATTTTCATGACTGTCTCTTTAGGCAACCATTGAAATGAGTTTGGTATGACCCTTCAGAACTCTTTTTTGAGGGGGAATTTTACATATTTATAATTTACAACAACAGAGAACTTACAGTATTATTCTATAACTTCAGTAACATTTGGGAAATTATGTAATGGCAGGCTCTGAGTACATTACCAGGCAAACTGTCACAGCAATCAAGGGACAGAAAGACTAACATAAAAATCAAAATGCTCAAATTACATAATTTATAAAATAAATTTAAAACATAGAACAAGAAACAAACAAACAAAAAAGAAATGATAGGGTTAGTTGACACACCTAGGATACAGTGAAATCCAGCAATAGAACTGAACTTGCTGAATTCTGGGTTGCACAACATTCAAATACCCTGTTTCTCTTTCTATACACCATGCTTTCTTCCAGGGCGTGGGCATATACTCTGCAACTCTCCAAACACTCCTAGCAGCACACTTTTAATTTGCACCGAAGGCTGCATCTTTCAATCTTCAGATTTATTTTAAAAAGATAAAATTCTCCTTTTGCCTCCACAGATCTCATTGGTTTTATGTTAACAGTTCTGACTTCCAAAAGCTATGTGCAATCAAGCTATCATTTATGTGTAGAAAAGTGAAACATACAAAATGTTTAATTTACATTTTCCAGTCAGGCTATCTAGTACAGAAATTCAAAATTTATTTTTGAAAAAAGAAAAATACCAGAATAATCTGAGAGGTGTGAGATATGAGGAGAAATTCCCCCCCCAAAAATTATTTTTTGGAGTGCAGCCTTTGTAGTACAGGCTTCTCCCACTAGGAAAGTGTTTTGGCATCAGTGTATCAGCTAAGCATTGTTGTGAGAGGCTGCATTTGGCTTCAGTGAGATCTTTCTTGGAGATTCTGTCAACGTGTTTGCCCATTTTATGGTGGGTGATTGACCAGCGCACCTGCACACCCTGTGCTAAATGTTCAGCAGTTTTTGACCAAAAATGGCAGGATCCCCATGCCAACCCTCCCTATTCACCAGATTTCACCCCAAGCGCCTTTTTTGTTTGTTTCCCGGAATTGAAAAAGTCCTCAAAATGGAAACATTTTGCCTACATGGAAGAGATGAAACAAAAAGCAGGAGAAGCACTAAAATGTATCAAACAAAACTGATAAGTTTAAAAACTGTTTTGAGCAGAAGAAAAAGCATCTAGATAGGTATATTGCATCAAATGGAGAGTACTTTGAAGGTAACTGAAGTTTAAGCATGAAAGAATAAATTCACAACTTTTATAAATAAACTCCATTTTTTCTGAGAGGGGGTCCCAATAGAAACATGAATATGGGACTTCCATCATGTGGGCCCCATAACTCCATACCCGAGGGCAATTATTTAAAATCATTTTGTTTCTGACTAACTGCCTCAACCTCTATCTTAATGTTCCTGGAATTTGTGATACAAAAAACAATGTATAACCAAACAATAGGGTATTTTTTTAAATGTAAATTCTTAGTAAACAACCCAGGAACTGCTTCTTGTTTCTTTTAAAATTCCACTTGTCACTGTGGCTACTATTCAAGGCAACCTGAAGCTATCCTCAAGCTTGGCCTGCATAAACTCACTACTTATACTTATTTTGCTTCAGTTTCTTCCTTTAAGGCTGACACTTTTTTTATGACTAGCAAACTCTACAATTTTTGGAAAATTTTATTAGTTATTGATAGAGTCAGGTGAAAAGTTTATTCCACCCACTTTAGGGAGACTTTCCAGAAATACTGAGGATGACAATTGAAATTGTTTGAAAATGTAAACAGAACAGTATAATATCACCTTATTCTAGATAAATGGAGCAAATGTCTATTATTTGTGGTCATGCAAACCAAAGAAAATTATGAAGTTTCGATAACAGAAGATATGTCTTAAAAATGATAAAAAGCACTGCCATAGTGAAAGGAAAAGATGAATTAACTCTCATTTTAACTGTTATAATAAAATGTTCAAACTATATATAGTTATGTTTTAAAATATGTGTTTATAACAGGAAAAAAAAAACATGATTTGTGTAGGAGGAAGCAATTCTTCCAAAAGTAGTTGATATCTAATAAAAAATCAATGCAAGGGATGAAAAAAGAAAATGATCAGTAGTCAAAAAAATCAAGTTGATCATTATCTGCAGTGTAAAAATGAGAATTATTAATATTTTTCTATGACTTTCACTCTCAATAATAGCAGCTTTACAGAGATAAGTAAGTATAGCTTCCTCCTATACAAATATATGTGAGCATGTTTTTGTCTCGGGTTATACAGAGAAAACAATGATTAGAAACAACTATTTTTGCATTGAGTTAAATTGCAAAGAGGTACAAG